>JAHWFP010156946.1:43389-59157 GCA_023313725.1 Lithobius niger | reverse complement strand
GCTGTTAGGAAATGTAGGTTTTATTGGTAATGCTGTTAGGAAATGTAGGTTTTATTGGTAATACCGTTAGAAAATGTGCCAACGGAAAAAAAATAGCACAAAACTAACACCAGTAAATGTCAGAGTAATAGTAGCAAAGCAGCAATTGTTACACAATTGGAGGTTTCATTGGTAAAGTCATGGGGAAAATGTACCAATGAAATAAAAAATGCCACAAAATCAACACCATAGAGGTAAATTGTAAATAAGACATCAGCCATAATCATACACTAGAAATAACATAGCGTAAGCCATTTTTATCCGTTTATGTTTCACTCAAGTAACGTGACCAGGATTCGAATTGGGGAATCACTGCCATACTGATATGGCCAGTGGACAAGAGGCCATATCGGCAAAGGCTGTATCGCAATGGTCCGGTGATGGACTGGCTTCTTTAATTCAAATCTAGGTCACTTCACTTGACTGTCACGTACGGTTAGTAAATAAAGGTGGCTTATAGCCTTATTGTACTACGTTATTTCCAGTGTGTGATTATGGCTTGTTTCCAATTTACCTTTTTATTATTTACAGCGATCAACGTCTATTTATTAAACCAACACCAATCAAGGTGAGAGTAATGGTAACAAAGCAGCACTGTTACAGAAATCGGATGTTTTATTGGTAAAGTTGTTGGGAACTGAAACGAGAAACTTCATAAACAGACCAAAACGACAAGCATACGCCAGAACCCCTAAAATCACGCAATTATTGCCTAAAATTATTGCCGTTCTTCAGTGAATTTACAGGTATGAACAGAAATATAATCGCGTTTTGTGTTTTGATAAGCCCTCTTGTGATGTCAGAATAAGACAGGAAGGCACAATTCCACAGAGCGCAAGGTGGGCTTCTACAGCACGCATGAACGTAAACTGCGGAAAACATGGCAAGACGCGACAAAATTGAATTTTTAAAAAGCATCTACAAAATGTCTAGAACCATCGAAACTTTGACGAACCTGAATGGTAAAGTGGCTCGAAACTAAGGCTCCGGCAGCATGTAATTTGGTCAAGTTTTCACACATGGCTGTAGAATCTGCTAAACTGAAAGCAAACGATTTAACGTTAATGAATGGACACCATATTCTTAGTGAAAAATGGGTCTTGCTTACAAGATCCTTTCTTAATAAAAACAAAAATTCAAATCATTTACATTGATCCAGGCTCGTAAAGAATCACCCAGCACTTGCAGTATTTCAAGCTAATAGCCATTAGCGCATTGATTAAATTATAAACGTTCTTGTTGTCGATGAGTGTCGATAAAGGTCGTATAACAATCGCACTCCTCTCATCAACTGTAACATCAGCAAAGTAAAGACATGCGTTTTCATTTTTCTGCAGGATGGTGTAGTTGCGTCCAACGAGCTGGCAGTTTTCACTAATTGAGAATAAAATAAACAAACATTAACTATTGTGAACAGTAGCTCAATGTTCAATACAAAGCACTAGGTTCAGTATTTACCTGCCTTCCAAACACCTCAGTAACTCACTGTCCCGCAACAGTTCCTCCGAGCACAATAGTACAATTAAAGAACAGCTCAGAACGTTGCTCAGTAACTGAGGTTGGATATTCTTCAGATCGTTACAGTTCAGGAAAGCACCTACAATTTGAAAAAAAATGCATCATTTGGTTTTCTTCGTACTAATGAGACATGCCTGGGATGCCAACACTTGACCAGTTATCTCTAAAAGGAGAAGGCCCGAGTTTAATGTCCAACCCACAACAAAACGTTGTAAGGGGTCACAGGGAACCCAAATGAAAGGTGCAGCAGCAGCCCAATGGTTTGAATCCTAGCTTTCCAACCAAGAGGATTCCGATTCTATTCCTCCCTCTAACCAATACAGGACTTCCACTGTGCTAACAATTTGGCGTGACTCGTGTTCCAGTTAGGGCAGACTGTATTTTGTTAGGGTTGTAGTCGAAACGTCAACTAAATTTGTACAAGCTTTTCCCAGTCAATGAATCATTGCCCACCCGTCTTTGATTGGCTGGCGCCACTACTGGGTGATAATCAAAATTGTTTTACAATTTTTTGTAAGCTGGTAATATGGTTGCATGTGCACCTACATTTTTAAGTAACAGTAGTCTCACGTACTTAAGTTGTTTGCTATAGTCTGTTCCACGTCATCTTTGCAGGAAACTGACTGTATGACGCCCCGTTTCCTTGCACTAGAAATGCAAAAACATGTGAATATCACACTTGTACCCTTTACACAGTAAATAGCCCAGTCTACCTCACAGTAAATACCCCCAGTCTGACTTAAGGGTTTTACAAAAATAGATGATGAACTGTCTGTACCACGTTGAAAATATGGACAATTGAAAGAGAAAAACTAGTTAAAATGAACTGTATTTTCGAGAAACAACTTGCTTCAATTGCTACCACAAGTACAGTTCCGGTCAAACAAAACGCCTTCATTATACGGAAAAACTTGCAGGATTAATGTATGTGACTCTGAACGAAAATGTTGATATCTCGAAAACTACTGGACAGACTTAATGAAACAAAAACTGGGTTGCTTATTATGCTATCAGCTATATTTCTATACGTATTACATGTAATGGTAAGTAGCCAAATATAATTGGCCGAGCGAGCAGCAAGAGTCGATAATAATACTATATCTCATAAACTACTGAATAAAATTGAACAAAACAAAAACTGGATTAATTGTTATGATATATGCTATATTTCTATACGTATGACATGCAATATTCAGCAGAAAATTATAATATGCAATTCAGTCTTTGTTTCATGAAAATCCTTCCACTGGTTTTCGAGATATCATTATCAGATATTAAGTTTTTCTCGCTCGGCCAATTATTTTCAGTCAGTTAAAGTAGTATTTAATAAGGGTAGAAATACAGTATACAATCTAGTAAGCAGTTCAGTTTATGTTTCATGAAAATCCGTCCAGTAGTTTTCGAGATATCTGATTTTCTCCATGGTTGTTGTTACGACCCTTATTATAACGAAAAAGGGTTTTTTTTTTTTAACCGGAACTGTACATAATAAAAGAAATGAGACAAAGGACAATGAAACTAAGGCGATAAGGAAAAATACGTAGTCGGAGGGGAAGGTCAACAGAAAAAATGTCATGTAATTAAAATCAATATATGGTATCACAAAAAAGTAATCATTTAGACAGCAACCATTATACCAGGAGTGGTATAGAGGAGGGTTCGTAGGGCTGGAAGGAGTGTCCATGATAATATTACGGCATGTTCCATCTCTTGTTCTGTGTTGCAATCCCATGCGGCCAATTTTGGAATGACTGGTGGTACCTATTTTCTGGGATAACACACATTCACTGTATAGGTTTTAAACCTATAAATAGGTGCGAAAAATACTATTCGTGCTACGGTTGATTAGTCTAATGCAGACTGGGATAGAAAATGCGCCCTTTGCTTCCTAGCTCAACGCCACTTCGTGTGATGATGGAAAGTTGACGCTGTTTGGTGGTGCGTTTGGCAACATTAGATTCTCACAGTGTTGAATCAATGACCGGGAGCCGGGCGACAAAACCCGCAGCTTCATTTCTAGACGACCTTGTGACAAGAGATGAAGTTTTAAGCGATACTTACAGCACGGTGGCTACCTCATCCTACTGACAGGTATGCATTTATCAGTTCCTAATTATACTTATGAGGAAAACATAAGTGGCAACTTGGCATGGCAACCTGTAGCTTTCCTTTTTGTGTGTTTCATTATAGGGTGTTATTTTTTCCAAAATAATTAATCCTAATGCTAATTAGTTATGCGATCATTTTGATACTTTGCTGTGCTGGCCCCGTACTTGTGACATTAGTCTGATAAGGGTGCGCACCAGCACATCAAAACGGAAACAGGTATCTTTTAATGTTTTAAATTGTGTATTTACTTTAAGGAAGTCTAGTTTAACCGATAAATTGATCTTACTATATGCGTGTCAAGCGAAGCCATGGCCCTTTTTATCATTCTAATTCTTCACACCACCACCAAAATCCACATGTAGGGGATGAAATGAGTACGTAGAAAATCCAAAGTTGGAATCCAGATGGTTTCCAGAAGCGACTGGCTGAGCTAGCAATTCCATTCCCTCCCAATACGTTGTTTATGCACCCACATTTTCTGAACATTTTTAAAGGTATTGATCTATTTTCCAAACAAATATGCAAATTGCAAGCACATGTAACATCGTAATAATCTAGACCCACACAAAAAGTACAAGCCAGTTTATCTTTGTCACCATTTTTTCTCAACAGTGGATGGCTGTAGGGGAATGTCTGTGTCTCTGGTGTTTTGAACGTGTGGACGTGGTGAGGATGATGGGGTGACGCAAAAAGTATCACTCAGGGATTTGCAAACATATGCATTTTTTTTTTGGGGGGGGGGGGGGGGTGAGCAAAAAATGACGAGGTACCCCTTCAGAAAAAAATTCTAGTTACAGGCCTGCCTTAGAAAGTTGGAATGCCGAGAGGCTCAATTTTACTTTAGTCTAGAACAAATTTAAAAGGTTCGAAGTCACGCTATGACCAAAAGTTAATCAAAACATATTTTCTGTGAATTTTCGGCTGATCACAGAAGTATGTTAACTGTCTTCAGCCTTCATCAGGCGCACGAGGCTTGCTGAACACACATGCTATTAAGGCAGGGCTGACAGTGGCTCCCTTTCTCCATCTGTTCTGGCATTAATGAACAAGAAACCCTTCCATTTCTCAGCAAGGCTTCTCGTGAACTCGAGTGAAAGGCGAGTTTGTCAGAGGGTTAATTTGCGAGCACGTCGGAGACGTCAAGGAAAAAGTAAAGAAGAATGGTACGAAAACTCAATGCGAGCTTGCGTGGAGCCAAACGAAAGTAATGCTCAAGTCGAATATAACGAACGAGCTACATTTGGGAGTGATGGAATGTCTCGCAGTCCAACACCTTCGTCACAATGGTTACAAACTGATGAACATTCAGGAACCAGCGCATCAAAATGTGCCCAGAATCACAATTCAAGAGCTCACGAGAAGCCTGACTAAGAAATGGATGGGCTTCTTGCCCATTAATACCAGAACAGACGGAGAGAGGGAGCCTCTGTCAGCCCTGCCTGACAGTTGACTCGTGCAGAGCGAAATTTCAAAATGTAGTGCTCGATAGCACGTGTTTTCAGCAAGCCTCATGTGCCCGAAGAAGGGTAAAGACAAACAGTCAACATACTTTTTCGGATCAGCCGAAAATTCATTCAGTCAATTCCATGTGTTTTGATTAACTTTTGGTTATAGAGTGACTTTGAACCTTTTAAACTTGGGGAAAGTCACAAAAATATGGGACAATATAGGAAGGTTCAAAATATAGTAAATTTAGCAAACTATTGTAGGTCAGAGATGCTTCCCATAGTAAGACCTGAACAGTATAAAACCAATAGAGTTGGTTTAACACTGATAATTTTTATTCTTCACGTGTTACATTCCAAACTGAGAAAAAACCCAAGCGATTGAGAGAGGTGTTTGCCATAGCTTGTTGAACAAGGACTTGAACAAATTGAACAAGTACTTGAGAAAAGAGCTTAAAAAATACTAAATAAGCTCGAGTGGTACTGGTGTTTGCAACGGAGTAAAAAAAAGATCGCAGAACTAAGGCAAAGATTGTTACCGGATAATACAATAAGTGATAAATTATCAGTGGTCTTACCAGTAGTACTATACCACAAGAGCCTAGTTTAATATTGATAATTTTCGATAATCACTAGTTGTATTCAGAATTGAAAAAAAAACAGAGCCCTTGCACGACACATTTTTATAAGCTCGAGAATGAAACGAATGATTGAGAAAAATGATCTATACCAGGCTCGAGTGGTATTTACAACGGGAATACCACATTGTAATAAAATTGTAATAAAAACAAGATGAACGGACTAAGGCAAAAAAAATTGTCTTGTAGCACCATTTGTGACAATTATCAGAGATATTACCTGCGTAGTCAGTAGAACCTTTACTAAGAGGCAGGTGGCGAACATCTGTGCTAGAGTTCAAGCTCAATTGGTTTGGCTTCAAGGTGCGGAGCCCAACATACTTAATGTAATGCTTTTTGGACATTTCCAGCGCCAGGCTTTCTGGGTAATATTCGTACTCAATGATCAGCTTTACATCAGACCATGGAAAATCACCAGTAAGGATGAAGTCAATAACTAGTAACACACTGCAGTTCTGTAACCTGTATTAATAACAAGTGACACAAAGAAAGAACAATTATTAGTGTTTACTACTATGAAAGTCTACATACTAAGCGGATATGCAGGGTGGAACTGGAAAGTCTGGCCAAACTTTAATTACGTCTCCTAGCCCTCAAAGTAACAAAGGAAATCCAAAAACCTGTACACTTGGAAAGCCTTCCCAAGTTACGGATCTAGTCAAAGTTCCTGTTCAGCTACGCCAACAGATGTCTTGGCCCTAAAGTAACCATGCAAACAGTACTTCTTAACAAACTGGCAACCTGCAACAACATTATCAGTCAAGCTACGAAATACTGGTACGACCAACTGGGGAAGGGGCATTATATGCCGACTTCGACTTAACAGTAGTGGAGTTGTCCAAATCCTACAGTTAACACTTACAGGGTACGATATGCAACCAAAAAGAAGGGCTTATTTTGTTGCTTATGGTGTCTTATTGTTTGTTGCTTTTGTTGTCTATTATCTTTTGTTGCTTTTGGTATCTATTATCTTTTGCTGCTTTTGGTGTCTACTATCTTTTGCTGCTTTTGGGTCTATTATCTTTTGCTGCTTTTGGGTCTAGTATCTTTTGCTGCTTTTGGTGTCTATTATCTTTTGCTGCTTTTGGGATCTATTATCTTTTGCTGCTTTTGGTGTCCATTAACTCTTGTTGCTTTTGGTGCCAATTATCTTTAGTAGCGTTGGGTGGCTTTAGTTCTTTTCGGTGTCTATTACGTTTTGTTCCTTTTGGCGTTCATTATCCTTTGTTCTGTTTGATTTCCATTAACTTTTATTCTACTTGGTGTTTATTATCTTTTGTTGCTTTTGTTTTTTGGAGTCAGCATGGTAACTCTACAAGCAAACCGCGGCAAGTAAAGGCAACGGCTGTCAGGCTGGTGGAACGTGCATTAACAATATCTGCTACACAGACGTTTGCCATTTTTTGTCCCTCTGCTATATCTTTGCATGCTCTGCCGACGTTTGTGAACAGGTTGCCACACAGATAGAGTTGTTTTTAATTCTAATAAATATCTGTGCCTTGTTGTTAAGCCGATAGGAACCAGATGGAAGTCTTTCAACCTGCTACAAGTCTTCCTTGTTAAGGACCCAATTAGTCACGTGAAAGGTGCCGGATAACTGGGCCACATACATCCTTATGGATAACCTTCTGTACGATTCGGACATACGGTGAGTGTTGCTGTGTGTGTTTGCTGGCAACAGCCTGAAGGTTTATTAAGAATCATTTGCTTTGGGCTCACTGCACCAATGTGTATGCTTGCAGCCTATGGCTGAATACAGTATAGCTACCATGGATAATCTAAGGTATGCCACAACAATGCCATTCTAAGACTGCATGGAAGGCAACCTTGATCTAGTGCTAGCCAGATGATGGCTGAGAACAATTTCCCATACTTTGTCACCCTTATGAGGACTTATATATGAGGATGCCGTTTAAAGGTTTTGTCGTTACCTTGTATACTCGTCCAGGCAGTGACCCACTAATTCCACTACCGGACACGCACTTGTATGTGTACCACGCAATCTGATTTAGATGGTAGTAATACCTTGCTCCCTTCACATTGTTTTTTGTAGATTTGTTGTTTGTTATCTAGTTATCTAGAACACCCCCACCACCCCTTTTTTCAGGTGTACCGTGGGCCTACATCTGGCCTGAGAAGAGAATTGAATTGAAATAAATAAATAAATAATATAAATATTATCTTTTCTTGCTGTTGGTGGCCGTTATCTTTTGTTACTTTTGGTGTCTATTACCTTTCTTGCTTTGGGTGCCTATTATCTTTTGCAGCTTAACTATATATTAGCAAAAGAGTAAAAATGAGTGAACTACCTACCTCTTCCTCCTTGAGGGAAGTTAATCATTCCAAACATCAAAACAAAGTGGAAAATTCCACTCGCTCGCAGGAGGAAGATTGGGTCGGAGAAGTCTTAGAGAGCGTTACTGCTCTAATATTGCACACACAGTTGTGTACAAAGGTACTGGAATACGTAATTAAGTTTTGGCCAGCCAGACCTTTCAGTTACACCCTGTACTGCGTTACTTACTTTGCATTGATAGCTTCAATACTGTGATCTATAACAACTCCTAGCTTCACTCCTAAGAGGTTAGTGATAGTTCCAATAATATAAGTGTTATTTTCAGCCCAGATCTTTTTGACAACAATGATTACCTACCAATATATAAAAAGACGAGTAAACAAAAACAAGTAGTACATGTGGAACATAAATGTAGATGCGTTTCAATGGCTAAAAGTACATCGATTCTGAAATGCTATACCCGGGGCCTGATTTCCAAATAGGCCCGGGATACCCAGACTTCAGTTACAATTTTTAAGGAGCGGTACGGTGGCCATAAATAGTTGGATATTCGTTGAGGTGGTGTGAGTTTTGCAGGCCACCTCTTTAAGTCCAATGAACAACTAACACAGGTTAGAAAATCCATATAGATTTATTGCTTTAGTACCTTTAATTAGTACAGACTTTACAGTTTTTCTGCAGATTATAATGAACATAGACATTGTAGAGGGTGGGAGGGAGGGAATGTGAACATTTTGTAAGAGTCGAGGGAGTTTTGGTTGCTACACGGTTGATTTTTTTTTTGCCTACACCCTCCCTTTCCCTCCAGTGGAGTAGCTACAGGGGTAGCAAGGGTGGCCAGCGGTCAGGGGGCCCACCCGAAAGAAAAACAAATTAGTTAGATTTAAAAAAAGCTCTTTTGTAGTACCCTAGTTTTATTTAATTTGATACAATCGGTATTTAAAAACTTAATTTCGAGTTTCCCCGTCCGTCCATCCCACTACCATTAAAAAAAACTGCAGTGTCCCATAAAATAAACGGACGAGCAGAAAATTTTTCCGAGTCTAAACTTTTTTCCGAGTCTAAACTTTTTTCCGAGTTTTTTTTCCCAAAGAACTGAATAAATTTTTTCCAAGTTTTTTTTTTTTTTTTAAATTGAAAATAAGGACCACTTGACTGGATTACGAAAAAGTGGTCACTATTTTCATTTTAACAAAAATAAAACAAAATTATAAAAAAGTATGGACTTAGACATTTTTGTGGACCATCGTATATTAAGGAGGGAGCCCCCAACCCCCCACCCCCAGGGCAAATTTGCCACCAGAAATTTTTATGGACCGTCATGTATATTAAGTAGGGGGGGCCCCAAGGGCTAAGTTACCACCGGCCCCATATAATGTATCTACGCCACTGCCCTTTGTTGGCACTCTACTGATTGGGTCAAAGATACTTCCCGGGTGCCACAGGGATCAGTTCTGGGCTCGCACCTTTTTAACTTTTTCATTAATGACCTTCGTTCTTAAATCAGCTCCAACTGGAGTTATGCCGTTGAGTTAAAATTGTTTCCTCGTCCATCCAACACTTGACTCTCCAAAAAGATATTGACGTTACTTCCGATTAGACGTCTTAAAACAAACTCTTTCTTAACCCTGAAAAATGTGTTCATTCTGCGTTTTTGGCATAATAATTCAAACGTTAGTTACCATTAATCGGCAGTACTATTTCCCCAAAAACCTCTCATTATGATCTGGCCATCTTGGTTGACACTTCCCTGAAGTTTCACTCGAATGTCAACAATACCATTTCTAAAGTTTTCAGAAAACTTCATTTTATTTTTAAATGTTTTCTAAAGGTAAACCTTCTTTACTGTCAATGGTCTACAAAGTTTACCTATGACCAGTACTGAATTACTGAATAATTTCTCACCCCCTGTTACGCTTCTTTTCTGACGCGCTTGTGGACTTGCCAGCATCATAACTAATTGCGCTTGTCCCTCCCGAATCTGGAACGTCTACAGCAAGCCAGCAACGTCTTTTGCCTGTGTTAACAAATGGTTTCTCAGAGGTGACTTTCTACTTACCTACCAAATCTTACACCATCTTATCGATGTCAAAACTTCTGATCCTTTCTGTTTCTCGACCTCCAATACCATGGGTCATCCTTTCAAACTGCGGGGAATATCTCCTAAGGTAATAGCAGTCATCTCTCTTTCTTCTCATGCTGTGTCTGCTACTACCTGCTAAATCCGTCTGGACAAGTTCTTAATTTAGCCTTACGGGAAGGGGTGGGAGGGCGCGTATAGCTTCTCATAGCTGGCATCGACACATTTCTATTCTATTCTTTATTTTTATTTCATAATTCTAAAGTACTTCTTTTGGCAATTTTTTTAATAACAATTTTGCTATGAAACAAGAAAGGTAAACAGACCAAAAAAAAAATCTTTTAAGAGCATTATATTTGCTTATAATATTGGTATGTATACAGAATGTGGAAGAAAATATGTAAAGTTTAATGCTTTGAAAAGATGTTTATTTTAGTTTGTTTCTCTCTCTTTTCAGTGAGAGCTCATGGCTGTATTAAATTAGTAGGTGTCTTTATGGCTAAAACGCCTTTTAAATGTGAATAGATCTATAAAATTCTAAAAGTGTCCTTTTTACAAAATTGTTCCTTTTGTAGGGTTCTTTATAGATGTAGAGGTACTGCTACCACAATAACGGAAGATAGTCTAGTAAGATTATTAGTTAAGAAAAAATTGTTTCTTATAGCGAAAAAGTATTCGGAAGTTTGTTAAATCGAAAGTCTACCGTATTAAACATAGTTTTCTCATCCAAAGTTGCTCTCATCGTGGGTTACAGCATGCTTATTAATGCCACAGCACGAAGAAAGAAATATAGCAATACCTTTGCTCTATCATTAGTATTTGCCACTGCTGCTTCATTTGCACTATTAACTTCTTTAATCAAAGCTTCCAACTTCGGGTGTTGTGTATTGTGTTTCCTGTACTCTTTTTTTAATTCATCTATTTGAGAATGAACTCCGTCAAAAAATCCTGAAAGAAGAATAATCACCGAATAATTGTCATAGAACAGGTTGCATTTTCTTAAGTAGTTTACCAGTTGATACCCTTCCAGAAGCATGCATCCACTACGGATTGTGGGGAGGGGGTAATCCTAACTGGCCGTACGTGATAAGAAGAGCAAGGTATGGTTTGAAGTAAAAAACCTGTGAAAGTGTTATGTTTTTTATGTGAGTTCTATTCCACGTAATGTATTAACTATAGCAACAAAGTATCTGTAGAACAGAAGCAGACCAGATATAGGATCCTGTATTACGTACACAGTTTGTTACTGTATTTATGACATAAAGGGCATGGGAAAGCTACAACTTCTGCATAAAATGTAGTGTAAATGCTTCAATGCACCAAAAGTAGTGTGTTTTCTTAAAGGGTTTAAAGGGTTTAACGAGCGTTAACCACTCCTGGTCATCTGCCCGAAGCCCTAAGGCCCTATGTATAAACAGCCAGATTCCCAGGCGGTCACCCACTCAAGTATCAATCCAGCCCAATGCTGCTTAACTTCGGGGATCTGACGAGAACCGGTGTTTCCAGCACTGCAAGGCCGCAGGCGTGTTTTCTATTACCAAACGTAACAATGTATAAAAAAATCTGCACATTCCAGTCCATGTTTGACATTAAAATTATACGGCAAGAACGACATTTTTGTCATTCTTCACCGATGTTTCAAAACTTTATAAGACTTTAAATACCTTTTACAGTGGCGTAGCTACAGGGTGACAAGGGCAGAATGCCACCGTCCCTCAGCTTCAGGGAGCCCCCGAAAGAAAAAATATATATTTAGATTTAAAAAAGATACTTTTGTAGTACAATAGTTATTTAATTTGATATAAACTGTTTTTTTAAATTAAAAAACCTCCCCGTCCGTCCATCTCCTGTCATTAAAAAAATATGGTCGCCCAAAAAAAGTGCACCAGCTGAAAAGTTCCCGTTTTCGACGTTTTTTTTTTTCATTACGAAAAGTGGTCCCTATTTTATTTATAACAACAACAAAAAAAATAATTAGGAAAAAAAGTACGGACTTAAATACATTTTTCAGCTAGTGAGTTTTTTATGGGCCATATTAAAGAGGGGGGCCCCAGAGCTAATTTGCCCCCGGCCCCACGTAACGCAGCCACACCACTGACCTTTTAGTGTTTAAGCATGTTCTTCTAGAAGAGGTGTTGTTTTCAAGTATAATCGAGCAGTGTCGCTACTTGAACAGAAGACCTACTCAGTAACTTCCTGAATTCAAAATTAGGGAGGAAAATGATGTGGCGCTTTTCAAGAGCAGTAGAATTTTTTGAATTATTATTTAAGTTGCTCTCATCACCATGAAAACTTCAGTCATGTGACAGTCACATTGGAACTTTCTAGTTTACCTTTAAGTAATTTTTCATGTTCTTCTTGATAGCTGCTCAAACAGCTTACAGCACACTCCAAACTTCTATGCAGTACGCAGTCAGCAGCTTTCACTAAACCGTGCAGTGCTAACACCAGACAGTAAACTGTATCTGGTTGATCTAAAGGTAACAATGAACAACCATCAATTTATAATTTCATTTCTAGCAAAGGCATAATCAGGTAGCATTATAAGTAAGTAAACCACAGAGATTCTCTGTCCACTTATTGAACGGTGTTGCCACAAATTATTATTTGATTTGACTTGATTTGTCCAATTATTCCATAAATATTTAACACCTCCATTAATCAAGAGGTAAGCAAATTGAAACAATAAAAGAAGTAGACTGCTCAAATACAATAACAATAATACATAAGGGATAACTAGTAAACAAAACAAAACTGACAACAGTCCAATGAGGAGCTGGCCATATGGCCACTACAGGCAGTTGCTGAAGGAATGTGATCACCAGCCCAGGAATAAAGATCAGTTTGCCAGGTGATCCATATTCAGTACCTTCCGAAAGCACCGAACAGAGTGAACAGAACGCACCACTGTTAGAGACAGTTTGGCTCCAAACTTGGCCTCGCACGTGCACAGTGATGTTTCGTCAGCCGTTCAGTACCTTCCTAAACTCAGCAAAGTATTCGATACGTCATACCTTCACCGCAACCAGATCTGGCTAATGGATTTGACCAGGATTGGCTAATAGATGTGACCCGGCAAAAGCAATGCCAAATTGCGAACCATCTTAGGGAGGTGGTTTGCTGGGGTGGAGATTTGAGCAAGCGCGAGGGAACAGTTTTGACGAAACAGATTCATCGCTGACGATGTTGACGTCAATCAAGCCGCATCAACACGGATATTAGCAGGGAATGAGCCAAACTGTCACCAACAGTGGTGTGTCTGGTTCGCTCTGTTTGGTCGTTTAGGAAAGTACTGAAAGCCTTTACTAGTTTCTGCCTTAGTTACCTTCCAGTAGGGCTGTGCGAAACATTAGTTTGGTTTGTTAATCGCAGTAAAAAAAATGGTTTCTGCAGTTTGGAATGTTCTTTTCCTCCAGTGTCTCAAAGTTGGTACTTTTTTCATTGACTAAATGAATAACCTACCCCAAGAGGCTCCAGAATCTTGTAGTGTTTTAATGTGTTGATTTAGGATGAACCTTGTGATATCAGGAGCAAGTGCCAAAAAATTGTTGGAACAAGCCATAACTCCTGACTGCGAAAGTGTCATAATAATAGGTCTTGCTTGGATCTCTAATAATGATAAGGCTCTTTCGAAATCACCTGCAACAACAACAACAACAACAATTCTAGTTTATATACTGTTCAGGTAACTTGCCAGTCATAAAGAAAAATGGGCGCAGTACCGATATTGCTCACTTTGCACATTCTACTGGTATATTCTGGGTCCGCTTGCAGAAATCTGTAGCTACACGAGTGCCCAAAATGAAATCGTTTCAGAATGAATCTTTTCTCTATTACTGTTTATGTTTATATTTTCGTACCTCTCACTTTCCAATTGCCACCATGCCCCGTCTTGCTATCCCACTGAACAGGGCTTATGATTGTGGAACGATGCACTGACACAATCGTAGTTATTTACTACGAATAAAATCACTATTCATATTAAAAGATACACCCAAACTTTTCAGAGAGCTCGTTGCCTTCTATTTTCGAGGTTGTTTGCAGAAAATGTATTGATAGAACCAGGACCAAAATAGAAAAGAGCAGGAGTGTGTTTGGCTAAACATTGTAAGTTCATATTTTAGTATGGTATGCTCACCCCAGGTGGCCCAGCAATATTGAGCACATACTGAATTGCCAAAATCGAAACTCAAATTTATCATCCGAAGCAGGTGTGTGCCCCGCCAGCATGAACCTGTTTAAATATTGGACAGTGTAACACACGAACGACTGACATCTATTGTTTTTTTTTTAATTATTACTTTGACATTGTTTGGCATTTAAACACCTATTGTTTACAAACAAAAGACTTAAAATTAACTTTGACAATGTGGCGTACGCACAAAACCATCCCAGGTGATGACCTATATTCAGGGACGTTGTTGTGACACCCCTCCCCCCAATGTTTGGCCAGTTGGCAAATCAGTCGGGAAAATTACATAATTGTTGGTCAGTCGGCAAATTAGTCGGCAAAATTACATAATTTCTTGGCTATATGGAAAATTATGTCGATAAATTTCTGGTTTAGAGCCCTCCAACTTTTATCCTTCCTGACGTGTCTGCCTATATTAACATATTTCTGTACCACTATAGACCCTCTTGAATTTGCAGTACAGTACACTGGAAATTGCGAAAACATAACTATGGGAGTATGTTCCTGTAACTTTTTACGTTGTTACGCAAACATAACTAAGGGCGTATGTTTCTGTAACTTCTGACATCGTTATGGAAACGTAACTAAGGGGAGTATGTTTCGTAACTTCTGACTTTGTGATGCAAGTCTTACTTCATTTAGTGAACAAAATTAGAAAACTCGGGGAAGTTTCTATTTTTTTCCTGACAGAACTTTGCAGTAATTGGTATTGACACTGACAAACCTTCAAACCTTGCACACGTATAAAATGGTGGCTCTAGAAACGGAGGTATTTTTAGAAATCTGACTGCTAAACATACTACTTTGAAGGCCTAGATTTGTACACGACTTTACATCTAATAAAATAGTTTGCACAAAGTGTGGCACAGCTGGTTAGAAGCGCAGCCAGGAACTTTGTTTGGCAGGGGCAGACAAAAATTGGAACTCAAAGTGAGGGCTCCGAGCAATTTAATGTTCGCAACTGGAAGCCGGGAAAAGGCGGGGTGGGGGAAGGGAGAAGGCAAGTTGGGAGGGACCCCAAGATTCAGAATGCCCACGGGACAATGCAACCATATCCATATGGCATGCCAGTGGGCCAGACTTGATACATTTTTACATCATCCATCATGAACATACGACGTACTAAAGGTAGCAGAATTCATGCGGATAATTTTTATCCATCGTAAGTGCTCACCTTGCAAAGGAATTTCTATCACAGTCTCAGTTCTATCTGGAGTCAGTTCTTCATGCTTTTCTTCCACCGTATTACCCTGAAATGCTTGCTCTGAGAATACAAGGAAACGAAAATTCAGTAAGTAAGTAATATTAGGCATGACATGAGGGTGCAGTTATACTACTTTACCTCGTTTGGTAAAAGCTGTTAGCTAGTCTTAAATTTCGATACGGCGCCCAGTTTGGCTCTGCTGGCTCGTAATGAAACAATCAACAACGTAAGTTCAAAAGTCACTGGG
>JAHWFP010156946.1:0-38389 GCA_023313725.1 Lithobius niger | reverse complement strand
TTTTTTTGACAACACAAATAAAATAATGGATGAAGAATTTGTTTATAAATGTTATGCAACACTGACGAAAATGTCGGCCTTGAACAAAATTTCAGAAATAAAGTTTTACAATAAGCCACTTTTGTAAACTTTTGTTTAATGGCAGTAAGGCGACTTTGAAAATGGTAGGCACAAAGATAACTCGGTGAACCCATTCTTCAGTTAGCATCTGTGACTTGGGAGCCTCTCGACTCCAAGTGCTCGACCTTAGGCAAGCTCTAATACTGGGTTAAACCAGGAACAAATGAACATGCGATCCCACATGCGAGCCCAAAGAAAACAAACATGTTCATTTGTTCCTGGTTAAACTAATCAAACAAAATGAGAAGCAAAGCATGTTTACTAGGTTACTAAGTAGACTAAATTTAGGCGATAAGCTGGATAGATGCCACAGTTACTTACAATCAGTGGATGAAGAATATTGGCAGTATAAACATTCTCTCCCGTCGCTTGTATTGGAACAGTTTCCACAACATTGTCTATATGTATCTGAGAAGTCCTGGGAAGGAAAATAAACCATCTTGAGTTAAATTGAATGCAAATTCAAAAATAAACATAACTCAGCTATGTACTGGCCGAGTTATGCTACTGTAAAGGGAAATGGTCAGAATGGAGGATAACATGCAACCAATATCATGCATTGTGGTCTATCTAACTTACATAAATTCACTTAGAAGCTTCTCTTCGCTCATCAACTGCCCATTTTGATCAAGAAAAGCACTTGGAATTGCTTGCAGCCTACTGTGACCGGTAAGTTCGTCCAACTTAGGCAAATTGGACCCTGGGTCTTGAAACGGATCTTCTAATAGAGGTTCCTGTAGCAATCTATAATCACCTGTGAAAACATTGTAAGTACAGGAACTGGTGGTGAGCCACGAAACAACTACTGCAAAATATTTTCAAATCATTATCTCTAAGCAACCGTATTCAAAATCAAATATAGCAAAATACAGCTAACAGGCCGACAAAACAGTGGCTGTTTCAAAATAAATCACCATGGAGCATGACAGTTCCTGTGCTAAGAGTATACAAATTAACCAAGGCAGCACTCGGACATCGATATGTGTTGTCAAGATATTTAAATGTATATGATGTCTTATTTTGTTAATGTCTTGACGTTTAAAGTGTGGAATGAACGCCATTGTTCGGACATACAGATTTGTTTGGAAACATGTAAAGAATTGTTCCTGTTGGAAAATCATCAGTTATTATAAGTTTACGTCCAACCTTCCCTAGTGGTAAATTATCAACGTATTAACACATATACAACTGCAGCAATACTTTACAAGTCGAGCAAGACGAGGCGAAACATAGCCTAAACTATCTCATACTGGTATTTTAACCTCAACGCTCTTGTCTTGTCTCGATACGTCTCCTCCAGTCTTGTACTGTGTGTCTGCAAATTTCTCGGTTTGCTGGAATCACTTCCATTGAGGTGGGAAATGCAACAAATAGTTTTGTCAAGAGAGAAAGGCCTTTTAAGAGTGACTGACAAAAAAAAGTCACTTTGTTCAGAAATGGGTCTAAATAAGAACTGTATTGACAACCCCTACCTCTTCCTTTCATTCTTGCTAATTTTTTCTTGCTACATTTGGTTAGTTGCTTGCTAGTTTGCTAGGCTGAGCTAGTACACATTGATGTGTACTGCCAGTACACATTGTCTTCAGAGTGTGGTAGCATAAGAGGTTTTTGCATAAGGGCCCACCTAAGTTTCTTACACCACTGCATATAACCGCAGGATGTAAGTAATGTGGTCATGCGCGATGCAAATCAGGATTGTCGGCCCATTCTTTCTTGCCATAATCGAAGTCGCATAAATTGTCTTATACAAAGTAACCAGCTAAGGCCATATACTCCTCATTTACAAACAGTACCATCGTGTTGAGTATCATCACAGAAAACGTAAACCTTTTTCTCTTTGTGTGGCAACATAACACTGAATCAGCCATAACATACAAAGTAAAGAAAGCGAACAAAAATATTGAGTTAATCAAAAAAGATACCAATGGCACCAAACAATCAACCACCCAAACCCCCGACATAACACAACAATCTACTAAAATGTGCTCCTCTTGCTAATATTATGTCAACAATTAACCCAACACTAGTACATTCAAAAAAGCAAAGCTAGCCTCACACCTTTTTTGAGTGAGCTGATTTTGGGTTGTCGGCGCAAGTGTAGTAACCAGGCGGAGCAAGTGTTGGTAGACCTGTACTGTTTACAATTTTAACTTTACTGTTTTTGAAAGCTAAAGAACACGAATAAAACCTTTTTCAACGTTTCTTTGAAATATAAAGACAGCTGGAAAAGGCTTTTTTTTCCTATGATCTCCCATCTCGTTCTTCTCTCGTTCTCGTATTCTCTACTTACCGGGCGCTAATGACCTAGCTGTCGACGCGCCATTAAGCCTCAACCCCTCCCCTCCCCTACTTATCGGAATGAGACCGAATCACTTACTACACCCCTGGAAGTTTGTCTTTTTTTTTGGTTTCAGTGTTCTGAAGTTCTGGTGTCACCCCTCCTTCAGCAATAAAGAGTCGTTCTGAGGGTAACAACGCAATCTCATCCGCATAGTAAAGTTTCAGAACATCAACGTACCATGCAGCAAAATATCATGGGATTTGGACAAATCATAAGGTTTTTGACTTCCAATGGAGTTTAAGTTGCTGTCATCTTCCAACTCTGTAATTTCTCTGCACAGAATGGTATTTCTTGGTTCAAGAATTTCTGGAGAACTTGGATTGGAACTAGGCACAAAGTCTGTGGTTTCCGTGCACCTAGGTAAAGGATAAGGTGAAAGTTAAAGGCTGATTTCGGATTATTTCTGACATTCTATGTAGGGAAAAATTAATTCCTGAATAATGAGGAATTAAAAAAAAAAGTGGTTTCACACTTTGTATGTATTATCTAGGCATTTGTTTGACCTACTGATAAAGACTGGGTCAAATATTAGATGAACGAACTGAAATCATACAAGAAATAATTGTTGTCATATGGTGCACGCATGCTAACAGTCCTATAAGAAGAAGACTAGCCTACTGCAAATTTTGGAATCAAATTTTCAAGCAGAACAGGATAATGAACATATAAAGATGAATCCTTCTTGATCAAACATATTGTAATAAAGTACCATTGCTTACCAAATGTACGATAAGAAAGTACTAAGTTTTAAGCAAAATATAAGTCAGCAGCAAAAGCGTAAAGCAATACCTATTTATTACTAACCATTCTCTGATTTTTCGCTTAATTTGGCCAAAACTAGTCAAAGTAGTGAGTTCGGCTGGAAGCCGGTTAAAAATTGTTGGTGTATAAAAACTTTGTTAGCTTATTTTTATAGGATAGGAATTTCGTATCTAATAGTTTCATCCCTGGCTTCGTTTGGTTGAGGTGACGCCAATGGAGTACTTATTCACAAGACGTTGAATTTTGGTTACTGCTGGCAGTAATTTTCTCCGTATCAATATCATTAGGCATTTTCGATAAAGGTTTCCCTGTTTTCTTTAAATGTCAGTTCGTTCTCAACAGTAGCATTTCCTCGTCTGTTACAATATTGTAAGAACTGGAATGTTCAGTTGAACTCGCAACCTTACACGGTTTCCACTCCGACACATTTCTGAATCTGCCGGACATCACCTGGTATTAAAGAAAGCTGCTGTTGGGCTTAACAGTTGACCGAGTGGAATCAATTCAGCACCGCTACACTAAGTCGATCCCAGGACTACATAATAAACCATATTGTGAACGGCTTCGGATGTTGGGTCTGGATACTCTTGAGTTGCGCCGTTTAAGGGGTGATCTTGCCCTGGTGTACCTCATTTTGAATGGTGTGCCAGCGGCTTGTCTACCTTTTTGAATTGGTTGGGAACACAAAAACCCATGGACACTCTCATAAACTGAAGCTACCACCTTTCCGTCTTGATTGTAGGAAGTTTTTTTTCTCGGTCCGGGTTGCACCTGATTGGAATGCACTGACGGAAGACATTGTCTCGGCTAGCTCGGTACAGACTTTCAAACGTAAACTTAATGATTTTAATCTGCAACCCTTTTTATCCCGTCCAGTTTAATCGTTTTGGTATATTTTCATCTGCCTTATGTTGATACTCTTTTAATGTGTCAATTATCAGTTGTTCCACAACTTTGTTTAAAATGTGGGTTGGTATCAGTGGCAATGAATGTTACCCTTCCCATCCACCCTGGTTCCTAGAGATAAACAGGAAACTATTATTATTATTATTATTATTATTAACGGTCATAAACATGTTTTCGTTTGCCGTGGCTTTCACCGAGTACCTATAAACATCGCAATTACAATTTGGAGTAAGGATAGCCTGTTTAGTTGGAATAATTTACACAAATTACTATAAGTCCACTACGCTTGCAAATTACTATAAAATACTGTAAATGGACTGGCTTGTTTTCGTCTTTCCTTTGCATACTGTTTAGTTGGGACTTTAGCGCTGAGATTTTTGTTCATTAATAATTAAGAAGATGAAGGTTGCACAAAACTCCAAAAGAACTAGTTCTGGATGACGGATCTGTACCCAATTTCTACGCCTTTTTCAGAAGGTTTTTTTTTCTGTCTGCACATAACTCTCGGCCAGTCTGTTTGTTAGACTGAGAGCATCTATGGGTAGAAAGTGTGCCTAGCTGGGAAAATTGCATCATCATGCAAAAAATACGACAGGAAACTTCTACTGTTTTGCACTGCTATACCACGCGCAATGGCTGTTTGCTGTGACGTACATATCACGTGACTGGGCTAGTCCAATCAGCCGTTGTTCTCATTCGTCATTGGCTAACTCATGGTGACGTCACGGCAAACAGCCATTACGCATGGTTTAGATATGTTCTCGGGCAATAGCAGGAGGTCTGGGGAGCAGTGTAGGCCTAATCAGCTGGGTTCTAAACGTTTTTACCCACTTCAGCCCCCTGGATAGCATGTTTTGGAATACGTTTATGGATGCACAACATGAATATTTTTTACAGGATGAAATGCTAAACGGCTTGGTTGGTGAAACGGCTTCATTTGAATCTTTCATGCGTGAATCCTTCCCTAAGTCAACACAGCAAGAAATATTGTTCCACAGAAATAATATGATGATGACAATTTCTAACAAAACCGCTCACTAATTCAATTTTTTTGTGTAAAATTATGCGAAAAATGCATGTTCTCGAAAAGTACATAAACGTTTTAAACAGAAAAATTAGTTTTCTGTTTTTGCCTCGCACTTTGTGATGGCGTTTGAAAATTGCTGTTGCACTTTCTACCACTTTCTGTCGTATTTCAAACACAGGTTGCGTTTCGTGTTAGAATAAAAAATTGAAGGGGAATTTAGTTCATTAAATTAGTTAAATAGATTGCATTGTGTTAGAAATTTAAAAAAAAATCAGCCCGTTGGGTGATATTGTCCTTCACATGCAGTATTTACGGGGGACAATGTTCTTCACGCGGCTGACTTAAGGAAGATTCACGGTTCATACACTAAAGATTCATTCGAAAAAGGTTAATTATGCACTCGATCTTTGAGACCAAAGGCCTAAATAAGCCCTACCGCTCAGCTATAATGACGCTGCCACAACTTTATTTTACTTCACATGTAACATCATTGAGAACATTCTGATAATGAAAAACAGTCTTGCGGTCTCTACCGACTTTCCCTTCCCTGGCCTTAAAAGGAAGAGGCCGTGACCCTGCGGAATTCTATTATTCAATGATAGGCAGTTTATCACTGTAGCCGCAAAATAAGAAGAAAAAAAAACATGCTTACAGCAGTCCAAACTGGAACCATTTACAGCCAACTTCTAGTGTTTCACAACAGTTTAGACTTTTCTTAGTATCGGTCTCGATATGCAAGTCGAGACAAATCAGGCACAATCGATGACGAGATGAGTCTGAGATAAAAAGTTCGAGGACGAGATGAGTTCATGCCGAGTGCAGTCTCGTTTAGAATCCAAAAAAAGTTTTTTTTTTAAACTAGCTGAATCTACCTGATGACACGTTTTTTTTCTCCACAGCCACAGACTTGGTCAACCATCCTGAAAGTGTATGCAATCAACACTCACCAAACCGAAAGTAAAATGGTGGGGAAACCCCAAGTTCCAAATGTAAAAACTCTAGACAACCAGCAGTTATTCTGAAATTGTGAGAACTGGCGAAATGATCCAGGCATAGTCTCGTGTGTTCGAGACGAAAGTGTACACTCACCAAACCAAAAGTGAAACGACGGTGAAATCCCAAGCCCTATATGCGAAAGCTCCGAACAACGAGTAGTTAATCGAGAATTGTAAGAACTACCAAGACTAGTCTCATCGTGGCAACATGATCCAGGCATAGTCTTGCACATTCAAGACGAAAGTGTACACTTGCTAAACCATAAGTGAAACAATGTTGAAACCCAAAGCCCCAAATGTGAAAACTCCGGACAACAAGCAATTAGCTAAAATTCAAGAACTGTCAAGACTAGTATCGCCATGGTGAGATTATACTGTGACCAGGCATAGTCTTGTGTTTGAGACGAAAGTGTACACTCACCAAACCGAAAGTGAAATGACGGTGAAACCCTAAGCCCCAAACACGAAAACTCTGGACCAACCAGCAGTAATACTAAAATTGTTAGAACTGCCAAGACTAGTCTCGTCACAGCGAGATGATACCGAGACATGCATAGTCTTGGGTGTACGAGACGAGACATACATCACCCAGAAGAGAACCAAGAAGAGTGAGGCTCAGGTCAATCTCGCCTCGTTCGGGTTGATCGTTATCAACTTCCAAAATATCTTCTAGAAAATAGCCTCAAAACGTTACAGAAATCTCAATATCGTAATGTTGGTAATTAGCATTATCTGGTTGGATAAAAAATACATCTAAGCCTCAGAATCTTGCTAATTTTTAAATTTGATATTTTGAAAACATTTAGGTGTTAATTTTGTTGTTTTTTTATACAAAGGACCACCCTTACCACATATGAAAAATATCACACAAATATATGAATGGTATTTCCAGCAGCACTGTACATGGAAATACTCTATTTAAATAGACTCCCGATTTCCAGTCCCAGTACTTCTCCATTTCATGAAAAGTAGGCTATGGAAGAATGAATATTTCAGTGCATTTTTTTAGCAGTAAATAAATAAATAAATAATATAGAGACAATGCACGGGGCATCCACCCAAGCGGCAGATGTCACCAGTGGAAGAGGTACCACCATTGTGACAATTGTTTTTTGCCGCATGAGGGAGGAAACCGGAATACCCAGAGGAAACCTGCGTGCAGTATTTCCCAACTGTTCCATTGCTTAAAGCCACTTATACCACAGCTGTGATGTCACGCTAACTCAACGCCATGCTAAATTTCCGTTGGTTAAATCCCGTTAACCAACACCGGAAGTGTGCGTTATCGCAAAAAGTGTGGGTTATCAAGTTTAGGGATAGACCGATATAAAAATCGGTATCGGTATTTACAGATATTATCGGTGTTTATTTACCGATATTTTAGCCGATACGACCAACTTCCGTGCAAGCTGGCTACTCCACCTAGCTTGTGAGAAACCTTTCCTGTATAGCATCACTTGTATCCTATGACATCATCTGCACAGCAGCTTAGTGAATTCAACGTGTGTGCATTGCCAGAATCAGGCCTATCTGCAGTGTACTCTGGGTTATTTTTTTTACAGTCGAAGGTACATTTACGGATCTTCCACCACTGAGAAAAAAAAATTAGAAATTTAAATTTCTTGCACACCAGTTTCATAATGATGAAGTATGCGTTTGACTTTCTGACCCATTGACTTTTTTTTTTAAATCGGTATTGGTATATCTGTATCGGTGTATCGGATCTGTATCGGATCGGCGTGTAAGGGGAAAATCGGTATCGGATCGGATCGGTATTTTTCTGTATCGGTCGATCCCTAATCAAGTTACCCCACACTTTTGCCGATAACCCACACTTTTGCCAATAACCCACACTTTTGACACTTCCGGATCACGCGACCGGGAACGCACACACCAACAACCAAATACAGCATGCAAAAAAAAAAAAAAAACGTAACACAATAAAAACGTACAAAACGAATTACTTAAAAGGAATGAAATCCCATCAATGCAAACTCTTATATGTCTGGCCTACATCTAAGCTATTCACTCTGCGTTAACCCCCCTCCCCCTCCCTCCACAAACTAAAATACAATGACCTTCATTTATACCGATACCCTATTATCATATTTTTTAAACAATTCTCAAACTACAAACGCTCAAAATGAATTACATACCTTCCCAGAATGTCACTCTATCCCTGCGACCTCTTATCGAAGTTCTATCCCTCCGAAAAGCTTCGAAAACACAAGCAAGCTGGCTAGCGTGAAATACAGCAAAACGACGCTTCGTCTTCTTCCCACCCACTCCCCCCACGAAAGGACGCAAAGGACTCGTCGGTCTACCATCCACTCCACCCTCCATAAACTAAAATGGAATGACCTTTATTCATAGCGAGATATTTTAACAAAACACAAACACGTTTTAATAAAATAAGAGTTACCTAGACGTCCCAACCGTGGCATAAAACAGTTGTTGGCTAGAATCTCGCGGTTATTGATTTTTAACCAACAGCTTCATTGGTTAAAAACCGATCACCGCTCGCTTCTAACCAATAACCATTACATGATTCAAGTAATATTGCAAAAACTCGATAGCGAATGGAGAATTAAAACTAAACTCACCAGCCAGATTTGCAAAGCTCTGATATGTTGACTTTTTCACATATGATGGTGAACTGCTGCAAGCTTTTGTCCCAAGTCTCTTGTAAAAATTCAACATTTGGTTTCACTAAGTAAAAGTAAAACATAAAACATTTAAAAAAAATTGAAAACAATAATTAAAACTAACTGTACTCCCGGCATATGCTGGTCTAGATGGTTTCTGCAGCCTCTCCTGCAGCTTCTTTGGTACCTGCCTTTCCTCCCCCGTGCCGAGAATGAACCTGTTCCGTGAATCACAGCCCAACTTTGCTAACTATGCTAACTTTGGAGTTAGCATCCTAACTAAACATATTATATATACAGAGGTGCTTCACAAAATCTCTACCGGGAATGAGAAATCTCCCCTACGATCAGCGCCTCAAATTTCTTCAGTTAGACTTTCTTGAATTACGCAGACTTAATGCTGATCTTATCCTGACTTATAAAATTGTCCATAATATCCTTGCCTTCACTATTCCCTTTTTTTGAATTTTGTAACGTAACAAATACTGGAGGTCACCGACTTAAGCTGGTAACCCCAAAATTTAAATTAAACTGTAGGAAATCATTTTCTTGTATTCGAATTGTTCCTGTCTGGAACTCGCTGAGCAACGACATTGTTTCTGCCCCGTCGGTGAATATTTTCAAGAAGTGTCTGATCGTGTCGTGTCTAAAAACACATCTTTTGTGTCCTAATGATATTGCATTCTTTTACCTTTTAGCCTATCGTATATAATTTTCCGATATGATGTTAGTGGTCGCTTGATTTCGAACCTTTCTTGCCATTTTGCTTTTTGGTGGCAAATAAATCTTATCTTATCTTACCATAGCTAATGTATGTCCATAAGTGGTTTATTTGTTTTTATTTTTACTGACAATAGCCAAAGTCGGCTTGTAATAGATTTTTAAGTAATGTTAACTGTACTGTACTTCCATACCTTTCAGTGCAATACCCACTTTGTAATTTTCGGTAAGTTGTTAGTGGTCACAATACTGCCCTTTCTTGCTAATCTGCCGTTTTTTTGGCAAAATAAATTATTATTATTATTTAAAAAACTGACTTCAAGCACTACATTGTTAAATTAAACGAATAAAAATAACATTAAACTTTCAAAAGAAACTAAATGGAAGTAGTGAATGTAAAACAGAAGGAAGGGGAAATATTATGGATGGTAAGTTATGCTACGATGGTGTTTGTTTATATGGGCGGTAAACTTTATATAGGCAGTTTCCGGTGAGCCAATTTTTCACAGATTGGGCCACAGCTGCACTAAATTGCGACTGCACGAGGGTATTAATGGCTAGACAAATGGCACCACAAAGGGATGTTCTCTATTACTTCCAAGCAATGAAGGTATGTATGGTGACCCTTTTTGGCCTTATTTTTTTAGCGGGGGCATAAGTCATAACATTTATTGACAACTATTGATGATTTTCAAAAGAGAAATTAAATTTTGCTTAGTTTCATGTGGCAAATTTTTCTTAGCTTTAAAACTATTCTAAATTAGCCTGCTACGTTGTCACACTGTCTTGCACAAAGTTTTAATGTCACATGTACGACTTTATTTTCGTACTGTTACGCTAATTTGTTCTTCCTGATATCCCAACTAAAGAATGTACACCATTTCTGTTCCCTATTCGTATAGGTCATAGAAGATACAGGTTTGTCTCACCATTTGCGATGAGTCACTCTCTTAATTGTCTGTGTGAGTGAGTTTAGGGAAAGGAATCAATAGGTTTTTAACAATTATTTATTACACTGAATGAATAAACAAAGACATAGGTACAATATATAAGGTTTAACACTATACGATAAAATAAATTTCTTAAAGCTTAACGATATATAATTACTGATAAGGCTACGTTATAGAGAAGGAAGTCGTGGTGTCTAAAATCAACATTGGTATGTCACTGGAGTTCTAGTTTGACTAACGATTTAAGCATTAAAGTCGAGTAAGCAAATAATACTTTCTAGAAAGGCAGCTTCCAGGATAAGAAGTCAAACTCGCCCATTTTGACATTCGGCCTTCGTGCTCGATTATCGCTACATCAAGATCAGTGTTCTCAAGTATTGATTCCATGAGAAGTTTGAGACAGAACAAGCAGGAGAATGATGATAATAGACCTCCGAGGGTTTTATATGGAGCTGGCAGGAGTATTGCAAAGTGCTAAATCATTGTTTGTATGATAGGTTTGTAACGTTTCAGTGACGTACAGCTTATGCTTCATAAGTATGAAGAAAGAACACACATCCGTTTAGCCAAACTAAGGATGCAAGGTTCCGTCTTTCAAGTGGATAAGACACCTCCATGTTACGCCTACATTCCTACTCGGCAACTTTACAGTGAAGCTTCATCAGCTTGTAGGACTCAAGTAAATATATTAATGACGAAATAGTATAATACAGTAAAGGATTAAATAAATTCTATATCAGTTCTTAAGTATTATAAGGCTAATTTCTAATATTTCTTAATGATATAGTTCTTCTAGGAAAAGTAAAATAAAATATAAAGTAAATAAATGTTTTAAATGTGATTAAATGTTTTCACATTTGGAGTGCTTCTTGCTTTCACATAAGTGTTTCTAGAGTTCCTGAGAGTTCACTAGATAAGAGGATATGGGTTCATCTTTATTTATTTATATCCCGTCTTTCACGCAGTTGATCTTCTTTGTGATATACACAGTTCTTGCTTCTTACTGGTTTACAGTTTATTGTTGTTGCTTGGCATCAGTTTACATGGATGACTGTCTTGTTGTCGATGGTAGGAGGGAGGAGAAGGGTTGGCTTTTTGTTATCTTGTCACCGAAATGACCGTGACAGTACTGTTTTTTTCGTACTGTAACTAACACCCTCATATGACGCCCAATGGCAACAGGGGAATCAGTGCGAGGAAAGCTATGTGGCATTGGCTAGCACTCTGACCAAAAGGTAGTCGTTAGCATCATCATCACCACCATCATCATCTCTTAGCAGTCATATTGCATAACCTACTTCTGTTCGCTATTCTTCTTTCAAGTCGCTGTTGCTAATTGGGTACAACCAAGCATTTTTAACAGCCGCCACTTTGGAAAAGGCAGCATACTTTCGACCATTTTCATCTGATCCCACTCATCTTATAGATAACTAGAAATAAACCAGGTGTGTTTGCCAGGCTGCCAACGAAATTGCTCATTCATCCTAGAGCAACCATGCCCTAGCACAGATCATTCGAGTGCAAGGCCTATTTAATAATGTGCAACTGCTCCGTGACGTGACGAAATAATGAGTTTTAGCCACTTACAAACAAGAACAGTGGCAGTTTGACCATCTGCATGTCACAACACAGAGCAGATGCACGTCCTTTTATTAACTATTACGAGATCTAAAGTAGAAGTGGCATCTGGACGGGTAAACCACAGTTCAAAAGAGTTCAGCTCGGTTCTGTTTCAGTTCGACTACAAAGAAAAATTTTGCTGTGGGTTATGGCTATAGCTGCAGCTACACAAGTAACAATTATGTGCGGTAAACAGCATTAGAAAAAATAACCGCATTCAGTAGAAAATGTGGTAAGCTATTTTCTGTTTACAGTTGTTTGTAATCTAAATATTAAATGTGCTATATTTTCTGGCTTCTTTCAACTAAACGAGTGTACATGACATCCAGCCTTTCTCGGCATCGACTGGTGGCCGAGAAAGCTGAACTTGCTCCGTTTACATCCCGAGAAGTGGTGGCTTGATCACTCCATTTACGAAAGAGGGATATGGGGTGATCAAGCTTTGAAGCTGAATAGGCAAGAAGCAACATGGCGAGTAGCAGAATTTCAATATGGTAAACGGATGCCTAACAGACAACGAATTATATTCTTAACCAGAAAAAAAAAACAATACAACTACACATTACCGTTCCAAAAAAGAAAATGAACCTTCAATGTAATATTGTTTTCCATTCAGGAAACTACCTCGAGTTAATGGAATCTAAAGAGAGACAACCTTAACCTTGTACAAACGCGTGTAAAAATTTAGAATAAAAAAAAAACAATAAAATATTTAGGAATGCGCACATTGATGCAAGATGGGGCTTTAAAGAACACATAACAGATATAATCACTAAACTAAGACAAATGCTACCGACATTACACAGGATAAAAAAAAACATGTTAAATAAAACATATATAAAAATGTGTATGATGGTACAGAAGGATATGGTTTTGCAGCAAAATACATTCTAATTCGATTACAAAGAGTACAAAATAAACTTGTAAAAGTACTTTTTGGAAATCAAAATGAAAACACTAATGAAATTTATTATAAAAATAATATTCTAAAAATTGAAGACCTACGTGATTACGTGATTATAACGAATAATTACTATAATAAAAATACTCCTCAAGGATCAATGAAATGTAAAAATCCTGGATGAAACAACTCGTGTAGAACAAGAAATGAGCATATTACTTTCCAAATATAAAATAATCTAGCTAGAAAGTTAACAAATTTAACAAGCATCTGAAAATTAAAAAAAAATATGTTAAAACTAAATTTGGTAGAAGGGTATAAAGGATAAAAAATTATAAAGGAAGAGTATTAGGAATGAAGGCATAATAATAATGTAAATAACACAAGAGATATGTAAATATGTGTTACGTACGTACTATTTATTCGCTTTATGTGTATATTATTATTTTTTTATGTCTGTATTATTTATTATCTTTATGCAACTTGCTTTTATTGTCGCTCAGATACGTTTTTATACTTCGAGCAATGTGGACAACAAATATCACCATATCATCATTACGGTATTACCCTCACTAACCTATGTCGGCTAGCTAGGATTGTAGTTATATTGGTTACTAACTGCGGCCTAATTTGGCATTATGTATAGCCAACCATATGTGTCACACAGGTTAATTTTCGAAGGCACCCTGAAGTTTAACAATTTTTAAAAGTAAGCTATATTTTAATAATTCATTTCTAACTGCCATAAATCCCTCGAGCCCCAAATTAACATAGGTCATACACACAATTTGAACTTTTGTTTTCTTGAGTTAGAGGCCGTGCGATGTCCATCAGACTGTGCTTTGCGGTGATGCTTGAGCTCTCGAGGAACCCTAATGACCCGCGCTTGTCATCACTTAACTGGGTTTCATTCTTCTCACTTGGACTGTAGATTGCAATAAAAGCGAATGGATTGCGCACTGTATTAGGAGAGAATGAGTCTCCTTGGGGTTATGTATTGGGAGAGAATGACTCATCTTAGGGTTGAGAACTAACAGTAATGTAACAACATGTTCTTGTTGATCCATCATCGTCACTTGGGTTGGGTATTGTGTAAGGACCAAATGGGTTGCGTACTGTATTAGGAGAGACTGAGTCTCCTTAGGGTTTGGTGCAACATGTTCTTACTAATCCATCATTGCACTTGGGTTGTGTATTGTACGATTAAAAAATTGGTTGTGTATTGGGAGAGAATGACTCTTCTTAGGGTTGAGAACTAACAGTAATGTAACAACATGTTCTTGTTGATCCATCATCGTCACTTGGGTTGTGTATTGTGTAAGGAGCGAATGGGTTGCGTATTGGGAGAGAATGACTCTTCTTAGGGTTGACAACTAACAGTGATGAAAACAAGCTGCTGCAGCGACTACCTAGCCACAACCGGTCTTCTGTACACTTTTTTTTGCCACTTTTGAATATGTTGCGGCGAACACCTCTGTCGCACACTTCAACAACGATCTGTATTACATAATATAAAAGCAGTAACCGTCACAATTACCGGTTAATAAATGTGTTAGATTTTAGGCCTATTTTATATTTTATAATTGTCAGCTTTTAGGCCTAATTTTTACCTGCCGTTTTAATTTCGTAAGGGCAGCTAACGGCGGCCTATTCATTTATGCAACACGTTGAACCTCCCAATGCACATTTATAGTCGCGTCATAGATCAGTGGTAGCGAGCAAAGTGATGGGAGAGATGTCGTAATATAGTGTTGATGCTGAAGCCAGCAACAACTCGTAGCACCTTAACGTTGCCATGTCACGTGATTTTAAGCCTAATTTCCAGTTTTTAGGCCTAATTTTCTTTACCTGCGGCTAAGAGATAATTTGGTTCGAGACTAAGCTTACACTTCCATGCAACATGGCGTAGACACTATTTTAAAAGAAGCTAATGCGGGTCGTTAATGGAATCCTTTTGTTGTTACGGTCACATGCCATCCTTAGGGTTTGAATGCGATGATCAAATGTTTATTTCATTTAGTTTCGCCGTGAAAGCCTGTTAGCTATAAGGAATGTTTTAATTTGAGGTGTTTTTTTAAACTAATTTTTGGTCACTGAATCTTATGGTGAAAACGTGTCGTCTTGTACCTGGTACCGTTCTGAAGTTGAAAAAAGCGAAGGACGGACAAAGTTGTTGCAATAATCTTCTCTGCCAGTTCGGCTCTACAGCAGACTAAAAAATAACGATGTCAGGATCATGTTGTAAAGTGAGAGGAAATCCATTTAAATTCGTCACTATAATCATTATTCATACGGAGGGCAGTTATTTACGGAAAACCGTAGTTTTTTTTTAACGCTAGTTGGGGAGGATGATGGTCCAGTCACTGCCACTATGGACAATATCAGTATGATTCACCAGCCGTTGCCACTGACTCTACAAGATGGCATAGTCGTTGGTGCAGTGGCGGGTCCAGCTGTGGGTTGGGGGCTGCACCTCACACTCCAATTTGGGACGTTCTGGCGCCCCATGGCTCTCCTCGTGGCTGGCACGACGCCACTCCAATACTGTGAGAAACCCACCACGCACACCAGTCTAGATCCACCTCTACGTAGGATCTGCATAGGATCTACGTATGATTGTGCTTACCTGACTGGTTTGCACAATCTTCAAACGCACTGCGTGATAAAATGGATAAACATAGCGGCGCTGTAGCTGAAATCCTAGCAGAGAATTGATTTATACAAGCACTGCACTAATTCCTCTACGCCAAAAATTACAGAAAATGCATCATTACCAGTGTAGCAAATTCTTCCACGAGAGAGTTCCAGAACTCGATGACATTTCCAGGTTTTCATGCAATGAGTCGCACAAACACCGAATTACTTAATCTGTAGGTCTGTACTAAGCACAATAAGACTATAGTTTTTACAACTTTTCAGCGATGTTGTTTAGCCAAGTAGATACACCAATCTAACCTATCGTGTTCTAAAGTAAAAAACTGTAAAAACATGTGAATACAGCAGTAGTAAGGTTTCATGTGGACTAAACAGTACAGGAACACTGCGGTATTTGCAACCTTACAGGAAAATTTGTGTTCCGTTGCTGTTTTGACTTCGGATCAGCTAAACCTTACCTTAAAGTAGCACTATCACCGATTGAAAGTAGGCACAATCTGGCAACATCTAGTACTTGCTTGCACCCACCGAAAGAATACACAATGGCATTTCTTTTAACGAAACAAACAAGCCACGACCTCCTTAATTATTGAGTGAAAATTTGGTACGTCTTCGTGCACCTGGGAGCAACTGGAAAGGTTAAAAATATCACTGCCGCTAGATAGTGATACAACCCTCTTGTAGTAACAACCCTCTTATAGTAACAATGAAAATGTGGTAAATACCTTTCATCCATGGCCTAAGATAATCACTTCTAAACAAAGCATCGTTTGGTGAAATAAATTCCGGCTCCGGGAATCTGAGTTCATGATACTTCGTAATGTATTGTTGTGTTGCATCCTGGTAATAATTTATTGCTGCAAATCGAGGCATAACAACTTTATGACTCAAACGCATAAACACAGCTCGGCGTGCTCTAGGAATAGCAGACGATTCTAGTCGTAGCCCCCGAGATTTATTAAGACGTTGCATATTTGTCAAAAAATCAAATATATTAGAGTTGCGAGCAAAGAATAATAGTAGCCGAAGCAGGGCATTTGAATTGTTTTATTATTATTATTATTATTTTAAAATCACTAAATGCGACTTCAACAATTCCAGTATTTATACATCCACCACTGAAAAAAGAAGAAACGAGTGGATGTAGCATAAGAGTAGCCTGATTGGCACAAGTTACATGTTGGGCGTTGAAATTAACGCAATAATTCGCCCCGACAAGCCCAAATTATTCAACTATTGCACCACTCTTTTATTATTATTATTATTATTTTGTTACGAGTTACGACATTTAAGCTTACCTGCACGATTTGTCTTACTGTAGCACAGGCGTTCGTCGAATATATGTGCACGCGTAACCTCGGCCGGCCTTCGTAAAGATCAGTGAACAAGCGCGTAACATCATAATTCGGCGTTTGTTTGTCTTTTTTTAAAATTGTTTTTATGGAAGCTTATTCTGTAGGCCTAAACATCAATTTTACATGATTTACTTAAAAATTTAAACGTGTTTAGCTTCCCAAATATCCTCAAAATTAAGAGAGCAGTTATTGCGGCTTGCGTTCGAGAGTATTTATTTTCCAATGACGTCAGATTGCTGATAATGGCGGAGGAAGCTGGAGAAATGAATCCTGATGACGAGTGAAGAAATATGGTTACGACGAGTGAAAATAGACTTGATTAGCTTCCGTCTGCTACAGCTATGCCGCCGAAGCCTTCCAGAAAAGTTGTTGGAATAATTATACGAAGCAGAAAGAACATCAAAGAAGGCGTTGTCGTAAGTATTGGTGATCATCTTTTAGGCTTTGGGAATATGGTTGGCTAGCTATGGCTTGGTGAGAAAAACCAACCACGATTTCATTGCTGAGCTTGGCATCGTTGGGCTTCGTGTGATTGTTGTTATATTTTGAATGTACATTTCACTTCGTTCCTGGCGACACGGTTGCCGAATTATACGAATATTACCGTTTTTGAGCGATGTAACGTTTTTATTTGTGACCGTGGCTTTAAAAACTGCGGACCAATTTTGTTGTCTATTTTATATGCCCTTGGCAGCAGCATGTTTATTGCTTGATTTTTGGTTGCATCATTGGCGACAGAAGTCGTTATCGTCTTGTGATTTGACAAATGTTGGTTCGGGGTAATTATTGGGCCCATATTGTGGCAAACCAATCCAACTTAATGACGATCATATTTTCATTTTTTTTTTATTGACGTGTACCTCGTCATCGCTGCGTTATCTGATATAGATGTAATCGTCATACATCATTAAAAAAAACGTGATGGTTGAAAATTTCGTCTAATGGGAAGAAAACACCAAGTAGGTCTAGTCTATGCAACCAAACCTTTGTGTGTGTGTGGGGGGGGGGGGCGCCCTCTGGTCTCATCAATAACGTGCTAGAGGTATTTTGCATAAGCTTAATTGACAGTAAACAGGACACACATTGACTCATAACTTCGAATTTGCGTTGCGTTGCCTCCTTGCCCTGTTGGTTGGTTTGTGCCTATCTTGGTTATTTTGAGTGATAGTCTACATTGGTTTTTTAAACGATTACTGTAGGCTACTAAAAATCAAGTAGCCTAACCGTATAAATTCTTCCTTAAATTCATCATGAGTACTGGCACCCAAAACCAAAATTGCAGCACGAATTCACAGTGAAAGTCGCACGGCAGGCGAATTTTCGCTGATCACTAGTTTAGTCACTTGTGAGTCTAGCCACTCAGAACACTTGTTTAGTTCACTGTCCCTACAGAACTAAATCTTAAAGTAGTGTTTTGAGTGGCCTGAAGAAGGTGACAAGAGTCACAAGTGACTGAACTAGTGACATCACCAACCCCACGCCGTGAACCAGCACGATGTACGTCACAGACCGTTAAAGGCCGCCGTGGATAAATTGTGGGTCGATTTTGACATGCCAATACACCATTTTTGAAAATGTCGTAGCGCTTACTTTGAAATTCGGGAATCATCTTCGTAGCATAGTATACGCACAAAATTTGCAAAAGATATTTGTACAGATATCTTAATTTGCGATTGTGCGTATACTGTGCTATGAAGGCCATATTTGATCGACTCGACTAGACCTTCCCTTCAAATACCGATGGTATGGATGATTTACTTCGGTTTTCGTTCATTATCACTTACTTCTTTTTAACGCAGTACCAAAAATGTTCCAGTTACTCCAAACTAGCAGATTTTCGAATGCCTATACTGGGATTCTTCCACAGGCTTGGGCAATGAGACGCACAGCACCAACTGTCCTACTTCAGATCGCGTTCGGTGTGGAAGTAGGACAGTTGGTACGTGTGCGTCTCATTGGGAACCACTTCCACAGCGGCTCCAAGCTCGTCCACCATCGATCTGTATATGTGGAAGTTGTACTATCGCCATTGGTGTTAAAGGTAAATCAAGGTCGCCGTTAACGAAAATGATGTCAGTTTTTTTCCAAATTACGAGCCTCGCTCGCGCTGTCGCGCTCGCTGCGGCTAACTACATAACATCAAAAAACGCAACCAAAAACTTAGCCGGAAAACTTCACGCGCCGGAATCTAGATAGGTCGGCCATCTTGCTTGGAGCTTCTGCGGTAGTGGACCCTCTCATTGCCCAAGCCTGAGGAAGAATGCCAGTGTAGGCATTCGAAAATTTGCTAGTTTGGAGTAACTGGAACATTTTTGGTACTGCGTTAAAAAGAAGTAAGTGGTAATAGACCTTCCCATTGATGGAGTAGCCAGATCACCGTAAAGTTATGCAATAAAAACCAATAAACAGATGGGTAACCATCATGATAACAACAGATTAGCTGCCAACAAAATTTTTTCCGACTATGTTGTCGCAGACAGGATTGCAGAAAGGTTTGCTTCTGGGATCATCAGAGAATTTGCCTGCTGTTCATCTACCACTGTACATTTGTGGTGAAATTTTGGTTTTGCGTATCAGTCTTCTTGGTGAATGTGTATTATTGTTTTTGTGCCTAGTGCGTTACAGTTCGGTTAGTGAGCAGTAACACGAGTTCAATAGCCTAAAATTTGCAACTGTATTTTTGGCACTTGCTCATGTAGGTGTAGGATACTTCTAAATTCAATGCAAGTCGTACTGCCAGTTGAAAGGGACATGGGCTACCATTTCAAGCAAGACTCGGGCATCAATTTTCATCGATAACTAACTTCACATCATGTAGGCCTAAGTCACAAGGGTTTATTTCCCTTGCAAAAAAATTCTTTTAAAATGGGCCGTTTAGTAGGTTTTCTGTTGAGTATCATGCAGTGTTTTTCGGGCGTTATATTTACTGTTGGGTGTGCTTAGACGTTGGGTTTACTTTCTGGTTTATGACGACACGGTTTTGTCACGTGACCCTCGTTTCATTACTTTCTTATTGCACGCGCAATACTGACGTGCGTGAAGAAGCGAGCAAAAGTGCCGTTGTAGTGCAAGGGCACTAATATCGCGAAATGGTACGACAGTTACATGCGTGACTGAGAACTGCGCATGGCTGGTAAATAAAAAACTCCTTTAAAGGGCAATTACATCAATTTTGACATGCATGTTTGACTTTTGGATCACTTGCACAATAACTAAACACAAGAAGAATGGATGCGGTAAGAATACGTTACGTACGTCCGATATAACGATTTAATTACTGCATCACCAAAACACGGCACGGAGGTCGCCATTGTTTTGCTGGAACGCATATAAAATTAATGCCGACAGACGGATCTCGTCTATTTCAACTCGCAGCCAATTGAGATAGCTGTATTGACTGTGAGGACCTCAAGCGTCTGACGGCCTTAGCTGGCCACTGCACTGCTGGCCAGCTAAGGCTGCCAGACGCTTGAGCTCCTCACAGTCAATACAGCTATCTCAATCGGCTGTGAGTCGAAATCGAAAATTGACATCTGTCGGCATGAATTTCTGAGCGTTCCAGCAAAACAATGGCGATCTCCGTGTCATGTTTTGGTGGTGCAGTAATTAAATTGTTATATCGGACGCATGTAACATGTTCTTACCGCAATTCTTGTGTTTAGTTATTGTGTAAGTGATCCAAAAGTCAAACATGCATGTCAAAATGGATGTAATTGCCCTTTAAAGATAGGCTAGTTGTATGGTGCAGAAGCCGAAATTCCACTATTTCCAGCTTGCATCATCGTTATGAAGAGCAGAGTTCTCCAATGGGTATGACAAGCACTGGACAGACATGTTCGAAAACACCACCTACCCTCCCGTACACACACTGTGTTGGGTATCATGGTTATTGGGACAGCAACACATTTCCGAGTTTCCTTCTTACCCTTGTTCCCTAAAGAGCGAAATAGTGCCGGTTGGTTTTTCTCTTTGTTCCATACAGGGAGAGTCACAGCAAGTAAAACAAGTGGGAAGAGGGAACCTCTGAAACAAACCATCCCGGTAACTATGTTATCAAACTGTCTGCGTACTACTTCCGGACACGTAAGCTGACTAGGGATCGACCGATACAGAAAAATACCGATCCGATCCGATACCGATTTTCCCCTCACACGCCGATCCGATACAGATCCGATACACCGATACAGATATACCGATACCGATAAAATAAGTCAATGGGTCAGAAAGTCAAAAGCATATTTCATCATTATGAAACTGGTGTGCAAGAAAATTAAATTTCTAATTTTTTTTCTCAGTGGTGGCAGATCCGCAAGTGTACCTTCGACTGTAAAAAAAAACCCAGAGTACACTGCAGATAGGCCTAATCCCAAGAAGCCCTGCCCTGATTCTGGCAATGCACAACACGTTGAATTCACTAAGCTGCTGTGCAGATAACGTCATGGGATACAAGCGGTGCTATGCAGGAAAGGTTTCTCACAAGCTAGGTGGAGTAGCCAGCGTGCACGGAAGTTGGTCGTATCGGCTAAAATATCGGTAAATAAACACCGATACAGATCCGATACCGATACACAAAAAATACCGATAATATCTGTAAATACTGATACCGATATTAATATCGGTCTATCCCTAAAGCTGACTACGATAATCACTCTTAAAATAGTTAGCCTGCACGCGAGGTGGAAGCAACGGTTTCTTGGATTCCCTACGCCCGGAGTTGAAACCTTTTTGTGTTGGGTGTTACATTTTTTGCCAAGTTTTGCCAAGACAGTCAAAATAGTAGTCTATACATTGGATTGTCAACATCAGTTCAAAAATTGATGGAAAGGCAGAAATTTGGGTTGAAACAAACTTTCTGTGGCTGAGACGCTACCTTTCAGAAAGCACCCTGGATTACCTAATTAGTAATGCTGGGCCGATACCAATCTCTGCCGATATTTTCAGTACCGGTATCGGATCGGGATCGGCGGTAATAAACCAAATCGAAGATATTTTTACTTCTCATCGACCGAATTTGACGTTTCAATACACCATTTTGAAGGTTTTTCGCCAGCTTTCCAATGGTCCAAACTGCAAGCAGCATTCTCTCAGGGATGTGATTCTTCCTCCTTTTTTGAATTTTGAAGTGGCCTAAAAACACATTAAAATGCCTATAAATGTTACAAATCCGGGAGTTTTCCTCCGTTTCCGTTCTGAAGCGGTCTTATCCCTGTCTCTTACTGTTAAGAAGTTACAAGACAAAATGTTAAAATTTTAATGGGGTTTTGTGTTTTTTTTATATTTGCTATGCAATATTATTTTAAACCAATATTAAAAAAAAATTCTATTTATTTAGGCCAATGCTTTGTTTATGCAATGATTTCAAAAGTAATTTTTTTTTATAAAGACATACGTCAGTATTACATTTTTCGGTCAGTTGGGAACTTGGATCAGTTATTGGGGATTTGGTATCCGTAACAACGTTGATCGTCCTAGCTTTACTGATAAATTTAATGTGGTAACTAGGGAAGAAATGTGAATTCAGTAGAACTACAGTACTAGATGCAAAAACTAAAGAAAACGTTAATTTATGTAGAAACACACACGTATGTCTGGTTAAATATAAATCTACACAAATTTTTTTTCTTTATTAGGGACTCTTTATGAATTTATTTTATTTATTTGAAATAACTGCACACCCCAAGGAGCTATTAAGCCGTTAAAAGCAAAAGAAAAAAAAGAGCGGTATCGGGACTCGGTATCGGCAGATTTTTTTCTTCGAAGTCGGTATCGGATCGGTAAAAAGTAGTATCGGCCCAGCCTTACTAATTAGATTACGCTTTTAGCATCATGTGCACTCTTGATATAATCCAGCTCTGGGAATTCCCCTTTCCCTTAACCTGTCAGTGTAAGACGTCTTTATCAGTATCTTCAAGGTCAGACTTGGCCTAGCCTACATCCTCCAGCATGAAAGATTTAGTCAGTCATGCTCTTGCGATAACCAGCAACCAATAGCCAGTCTGGTGTTTGTTGCTCAGGGAACTTAAAAAGTGCATATATTTTCCTTAGATTAGTTGACTCTTATAGAATGGAAACAACTTTAGGTTAATGATCCAACTTAAAACTCACGGAGAACGAACTGCGCAGCTAACTAATCATGGGTCACGGCTGTCTCACTCGGCACAGTTGCGTAGGATTGGTATAGCCACCCTCGGCCTCATTTGTTTCTCCGTAAATAAATCTCAAAATCAAAGTTCTGTAAGCAGGCTATTCGGTGCATTATTAAAATTGTAGGCTTAAAATTTGTAAATTAAAATTTTTTATGAGGCTGGCAACCAGTTGAGGCCTAGTAGTAGTAGCCAACTAGGCTAGCTACCGTACATGTTTCACAATATTTGAATATGGCTGATATTCTAGTCCATTTAAATTTAAATCTTGAATTAAGAATGTTCACCGTTTTCTTTTAGCTTATTGCCCCTGTCACAGTTTGTGCCATCAGGAAAGGCCTAGTTTGTAAATCTACTCTTTCCTAAAAAGTTAAAATAGGCCTAGCGGAGAAATGTAACTAATTAAATTTGTAGCACTTTAGGTGGCCCAGAAAGTAATGCATGCTGCTGCCTTAGGCTAGGCTGACTAATCCCAGTGTCACGATTTTTCTCCTTATGGCTGCACTACAGTCTTTGAAGCTGGCTCCTTTGGTTCATTGAAATTTACAAAATTAAGTAATTGGAATTACACCATTGTAATATTTTTAAGTAGTTGGGGGGGGGGGGAGTAGTTTTTACCCACAACCAAGAATTCTGGGTATGTGGCAGAATTTTTTCGAAAGCAAAGTGGTCAAGATTTTATGGTAGGTTAAAAAAAAATTGCAGAATGTGCTAAAAATGATAACGTAAAGAAATGTTCCGAAAACATCGTTATTTTTCGTACTGTGAAACTCCATTACAAATGAACAAAAGTCACCAGAAAAACGTAGACTTTCACAACAAAAGACACACGCTGTTAGCGAATTTTCGATCGTTAACTACTAGCTTCCTCGGGCCTTACGTTAGCTTGGACTCTGTTCCGGTTCCCGGGATAGGCTAAACAGAGTCCAAACTAACTTTAAGGCCTTAGGAATATAGTGGTTAACTATTGAAAATTCGCTAGACAGTGCGAGTGTCTTTTGTTGTGAAAGTGTGCGTTTTCTGGTAACTTTTGTTCGTTTGTAAAAAAAAAAAAAGTACGAAAAGTTGTACATACTTCTGGGGCCGTAGCACTGACCCTGATTTTAGCATCCTTTTGCACAGCCAGTAGACCTGCTGCTTTGAAACCTCCATGGGTCTGGTAAAATAAAATGATTTGTCATTATTAGGCTATCAACCTTCTTGAATGTCAATCCATTGAATCTAATAGTTGCCATTTCGCTAGTAGACCTTACAAAGCACTCGACATTTCACACATTTGTCTACTCGTCAAGTACCAAATATAGGCCTATGTATGCACGATGCATGATTTCTCTATTTTTGTATTTATAGAATTGTACAATTTTTGTACAACTCCAGTATTAATGCAGAAAAAGCTGTTATATAGCCCTTATAAATATGAGCATAATGCCACAAACCGTTTGTCTCCTTAACTCGTACGGTTCTCAAGATATCCCTTGTTGAGTGGCATTCGCTATCGCTAGTTGTCGTTTTGGCGAGAGGCTAAATCCCAAGTCGCCAGCTGTTGATTCCCATTATCAGATGGCAAGTGGCGACTGACATTGGCAAGGGTTGATTATTATCGTTGTAAACTACTATCAGGGATGCATAAAATTCTTACTTGACAAAATTTCCCTCAAAAATTTCCTACAGATTTGTCAAATTTCCACAGCTTTTCACCATGTATGCAAGCCATTTTTTAGTTAATTTCCACAGTTCTCTGAAATTTCCCGCGAACCTCGTTCTATAGCGTTCTGGCATATTCTGCACACCTGCTACCAATGTACCACGCACTGTTGCTTGCTATCCATTGTTGTGAGTATTATTAAGTGTGTGTAACATTACGCTATAATAAGGTTCTGCAACATTTTGCCGGCAGTGAGTAGTACTACCACACCCTGCCTTTGCACTGTTGACCAGAACCGTGACACGGAGGTGACACGGACTTGTGGTTGGGCTTGAAATGCGCGGTGAGACAAGACCTATCCTGTCACCAAGTAGTTTCATCATGCCCCTACTGCTGGTTTGGAAAAGAGAAAAAACATCAGTCAATTTATGAAAGCTACCACGCTGCTAGCACACGACCTTCGAGCCTATTGCTATGCTTTCTACGCCACATGTTTCCCCTAAACACATGTCAAGGCAGGCCAGATTCAAAGAGCAGCAATCCCCGTCTCTCGTTCGATCACAATTCGCATTATGACAATTGGCACTTCAAATATTATAGCTAGTGCTTTTATCTGCGATGAAAAGTTATACAAAAAAATGATTCATAAGCTGCTTTGTGACTCTTACAGCGAGTCTGGGTGGATTATGAATTCCAGCTGATAATCTGGTACGATTTGACTCAATTCCAACAGATGACGGAAGTTCCTCCAATGCTGGCATTATCATGGAGCATTTGGAACTTCCCTAAAGTTGTCTATTTTGTTGCTGTGTTCCTTTAGAAAAAAAATTTCTGCGAAATATTCTGTTTAGGGTCATGCCCTATACCCTCTATAAACAAGATACATCAGTTGTTCTATACGCTGTACAGTAAACCATTCCAAAAACACAATGTAGTTCATTTAGGGCTCAAAGCAAATTCTGAACACAAAGCTGCTGTTCAACAGTTTGATTTAAATGATGGTCTGGCAGTACACCACGTTGACACCGGACATAACCCTGATTTCGATAATACCGAAATTTTATTTTTTCGAAAAGAAATTTTATCCAAGGCTCGCACTCGAATCACTCGCACACAAAATCCACCACCATGCAACCTAACTAAAGGTGCCGTTGACCAAATCAAGACTCTCCCATCACCCACAAACATAGCAGCACGAAACACAAAAACCGGCCCAATCACAACAGGGGCAATGAAGCGATAAAACTTTAAAAACCAAACGAACACTGCAGGGTTGAAGAAGCTTAGATGTAGTCCAAGTGTGTGTTCCTGGTGTTGTGTAAATATGTTTTTGGCCTGAAGAAATCCACGATTTGGATTGAAAATTCGCTGATGTTCATCAAAAACAGTTGAGTGACTTGACTATTTTACCTCTAAATCAAAGCAGTGATTTTAAGTTCTGGATTGCTCCTGGCAACGTCTGTGTCAGGTGTACATGTGCAATTTTAGTTAAAACACAAAGGGGAAGACGGAAAAATCTTTCACCGTGCACGAAAGTGGCTACGATACACTGTCCAGAAACTGAATTGTTGCAATTGCAGTTCTTCTGCATTTCATTAAGTGTCCTTAGCAGAATCGGTCACAATGCAGCTTGCTAAAATATTGGCTAGGTACTTAATTGTGTCAGTACCTTTCAATTACCATATTCATTTGTAAGGTTGTACCGGTACCGCTTCTACCAATCCGATATCGTGCGATGTATGTTTTGCGCTCTTATTTCTGGAATCGTGGAAGTCTTAAGACAGGAACACAAAGTTCTCGGGAGACGATAGTGATTTCTTTCAGGATGAAACTTTGTGTTGCACTGATAGTTCCAGAATCGCGGCAATACTTTTAATTGATTGTACAAAATAATGTTTTGTGGCATAATTTCACGGTATTTGAATTTTGATTAAATTCTTGTAATGCTGTTTTAGGAAGAGCTGTATTGACTAGTCATGCAACGCTGCAAGTCGTTCTGCTTCTAGCTAGTATGAATGGCAAGGTGCAGTCAATTGAGTATTTCAGATCTACTTGCATGCAAATTAAAAAATAAGTCGAATACCCTCGATATTTACGAATTTTCGATACGCTGCTGACACAAACTAGATTGAATGTTTTTGTCCTATTTCCATCAGGCTTCCTGCAAGTGTGGTTCTATTTACATTTGTGTAGTTCCGCTATTCACATATGTACAGTATTTCTTTTTCTTTGTTGTTGTATTATCACAAGTCCTATTCAAACTCGGCCGTCGTCGTAGCCTGCACTGTATTTCGAAGGTTGCTCCTCATTTTCTCGTTGTCTCTGCCATCTCAGCATTAGCTTATCTCTGAATTCCTGACTAATCAGAAACCTAATGCCTGGGTTTGCTGGGCCTTGCGAGTTCGTAGGGCTCTTAACGTGCACCAACTCGTGCTGTATGGCCAAGAGAGTCTTTGTGTTCTTCCGATAAATCTTGTGTCCTGTACTTGTGCAGTGGGATGCAATGCTGTTCGACTCCGCTCCACGTTAGGCCTCGTGCCAGCCTACATGTTATTATACCTTCTCGTGCACTCCCTTTGATCGTTAAGAGAGTAGGTGTCACGTACCTCAGGGGAGTGAATGAGCGGATCCAAGATGCTCTCCAGAAGAGCGGCTTTGGTTCGTATGTGAAAAATGGAAGCAGAATTTTGTTTTTGCTGCTAAAGCAGGCACACACTCGAGTTGAGCGAGAATGAAATCCCAGGAGCAGCACTTGAAGGAGTAGCTAATGCACCTGAAAGACTGTACCATGCAGTTTGGGCGATTCTGCATACATTGGAGAGACAAGAAGAGAGCGCATGAGAGGGTAAAACAACATATGGCTGGCACGAGGCATAATGTGGAGTCTTTTAAAGCAGCGTTGCATTTCACCGCAGGAGTACAGGACAAGAACGATTGGAAGAATACCACGACTCTTGAAAATTCACCTTAGTTACCCTTAGGCCTATTCTCGCAGAAAAAGATATTGTCAGATATCTCGCAAATTTTCGACAGTCCTGGAGATGGTGAGGCTTAGGCGACTGGCTTCATCAGGCTTACTACAACACCCCAACTAGAAAGCCTGATGAAGTCAGTCGCCTGACCCACACCAGCTCCAGTAACTGCTGACTGTCGAACATTTGCGAGATATTGACAATATCTGTTTCTGTGAAAATACCGTAAATCGTGGATTAAACGCCCATGGGCTTATGCAGTTAATTTGGCAAAAATAGGGGGGGTGGGCTTTAAATCAAGCATTATCAATTTCCTAACCTTTCTGGACATCTATTACAGAAAATTCAAAGCCTTGAACGATCTCTGAAAGACCAATTTTTACATCCTTTTAATTGCTGTGGAGAAGGGTGGAGGCTTTGGTGAGAGATGCTTTGTGCAGGTGCTAAAAGCTAAATGAAAAGTCCACTATTACTACAGGGAGGGAGAAGGGGGCCAGTAAACTTAGCAAGCAGTACTATCTTTATTCATATCATATAACTTTTAGGTAATTTTTCGTACAAAAACGACAATTTGAGGGGTGGGCTTTTGACTCCACTATTTCATGATTTTGACTTTACTGCATTTTAAGGGGTGGGCCTTAGCTTCAACTGGGCTTTTAATACATGATTTACGGTAAGCGTAACTAAGGTGAATTTTCAAAGTAAACGATGTGACATTTTCAGATGACGACATTTTTAGCCTCAAACTCTCAAACTTTGAATATAGCGTCTCAAAACTCCAATGGCTTGTACAGCCTAGTTCAAAGTTAAACTGCACACGGTTTCTTTTTTTTTCAAAAGGTAGTCTTCTGTCTTCTTTATGCTCTTGGGTGGTAGAACACTAGGACTATTACAATATCATGTAAAGTTTTGAGCAGCACGCCGCTGGAGTCAATGTGACTGGCGATAGTAACTCCCTCTCTTCATCCTCACTTATTGGTGATTCGAGACGTGGTTTCCACTTGGACATGAAAACGCACGAGAGTTCTAGTGTCGCATTTTTGTGATGTCTTGGTGGCCTGGTTCATAAGAGGCACAATGTTGTTCTTTGGGTGCTGAACGGCTTGGAGTACGTAGGTGTGGCTTAAATTGTGTATTGGATTTGAACAGGCTTTTGGTTCCTTTCCCTGCGGTTTTGTGTTTTTGTGATGATATTATGGGCCGCAATTCCATATTTCTTTCCTTTTTTTACGAACATTGTGCAGGTTCATACTCGCCTGGAAAATCGGGGATATGATAAACGGTCAGGGAAAGTCATGGATAATTGGTGAAAAGTCGGTTATAGGGATATATATATATTGTTTTAGAATGAACTGTTTTTTAGAACTTTTTTTTGTGAACTGTTTATTTCATTATTAGAATGAACCGTGTGGTCTCGTTAGTCCCGCTCGCTTTGCTACTACCTTCTTGTCCTATTTTTAAAACAAATAAAAAAATTGAGAAAAATTTGCAGCAGCCATCCAGATGTAGTTATGATGCCAGCCCTGCAGTGTGAGCAGTTGACTCTGTGTAATTGAAAAATTAAAAAAAAAAAGTGCAAGTGATTTGATCAGGGATATTCGTTGCCAGATAAGAGTATGAACCTTGTTGTGCAAGCCATGTGTTCTTTATTTGGCTAACTCGTGTTTTGGTCCCCTACGTAGATGTTGTTTGCGTTCTGCGCAAGGGACAGCGTAAATGGCTGCTTTGGTCATAGCTGCCGTGTATTCTGTCCCCGGCGCACAAAAGAGCAGCTTCTACATAGGGGGGGACACCAAAAGACAGGTTGGCCATTGAAGAACACATGCACAATGTCCGGAAAAAGATAAGAAAAATGGAGTTGCGGCCCACCGTCATCACTCCAAACACAAAATTGTGTGGGAAGGAACACGCAATACGCAATTTGAGTAACACATACGAGCTCCTGAATGCCTAGCCGTTCATAACCCACAGAACAACATTGTGCCACGTATAAACTTGTAGAGCCTGTTACGGCACCGAAATTCTTCTCCGTTTTCAGCACAAGCCGTCCTCCAGCCATCCCAGCAAGTGATAAAGATTATTCATATTTGCGTAAAATCAAAATTTCTAGCTGCCGACGTACAACGAATTTTTGACAATAACCTCCCTCGTTGTTTGTGAGGAGGACACAAGTTCATGTTTGTTTTTCAGGAGAGGTTAAGCAAATGCTTGAAGAAGACAAACATGCTGTGTTGTCCTCAAAAACAACGCGGAAGGTTATTGTATGTCGAAAATTCACTCTCCAGCAGCCTGAACTTTTGTTGTCACGTACAGAAATAGGAACAATCTTAAACTTCCAATGTAAAGTATATTGCTTCTTCACTAGCCATTTAAAAAATCAAAAGTGATAACCTAATGAATAGGGAGCCACTGTCGCCATGTTGACTCCATCAATGCGCTGTCGCTGTTAAATAAATTTTTGTGTTGTAGTAATGTAAGTGCCTGAAGAAGACAGAAGACTTGTTAAAAAAACTGCTGTAATTTCTGCTGAAAATTTGCTTGCCATACCAATTCTGAAGCCTACTGTTTGGTAAAAGCGGAAGGGTGTTGTGAATATTGTGGAATCGTGGAAAATCATTTTCACTTTTTCCCATCTATTTGGAAAGCTTACGGAATTTAAACTGTGTTTGTTGAAACTCTGCGAATTCTCAGCTTTTTCACCCAAAAAAAATCTGTGAAAATTATGAGTAAAGTATTTCCCAGATAAGTGATAATGCTCTCGAGTCGACTGACAACCATCCGGTTAAGGAAGAACACGGTTTCTCTCATGAATCTTGCCAGTGAGGCCTACAATTTTGACAGAACGGTGGAGGAGCTGTGGTGAGCAATAGCGCTAAGCGCGTCCGGTCCGTTTGAAATTCGAACTTGTGAGTGCTCCAGCATGCTGTAGTTGCCTGTATTACGGTTTTTTTTTTCTAATTAACGTGAACAATCCCAACTTCACCGAAAATTTGAAGGGTCCTGTGTACTGGTTTTGTTTGGTGCTAATGTGTATTCTTTAACTTTGTGATGTGTAACGTAAACCACTGCAAACGGTGTTTGCCGATCTTCCAAACTGGCGTGCGGCCGTGGGCCAATTTCCCACCAACTGAAGACCAGACACCAATGTTTTTGCCGGTAGTAGGTTAATTTTTAAATTCATTCATATGCTTGGAATTGAAAATAACGAATTCTAATGGTTTGGTGGACGTTAAGGATGCAGTCCAACAACTACAAATGAAAAATAATTGGTGCAGAGTTTTTGCCACTGTCAAAAGCGGGAATCTCTTAATCCATTCATGCTCGTCATCAGTGTAATGGCCAAAGGGGACGCTGGTGCTAAATTTTTTGTCGCCAATTGACTGTCTTTAAGTCGTCAGCCGGCCAGTGGCGGGTGCCAATTTACCCTATACGTGGGATGTAGTTAAGCAGCACGCCGTGTGATCAGTAGACATTAAAATTAGCTCGCCAGTGTTTGTAATCTATTAGTAGGCTAATGTAAAAAAAAAAAAAATTGGGGTTTTTTTTGGTGTTTTATCAGGTTTAAGCATTTAGCCTACCTAGGCTTGCATTGGATTGGTCTAACCTTCTAGTTTGTACCAACACTGAAACAGGATTCCCACCACCCTCGAGAACCTGGAAAACTCGGGGAATTTAAACTACATTTGAAACTTAAGGGGAATTCTGAGATTTTTCTCATAAAACCTAGAAAACTCGGGGAAAAAATGAAGCCACAGTTTTAGGCCTAGTTTTAAATGCATTAAACACATTTTGTTAAGGCATTGTGGTAAAATAAAATTTATCCTTTTATTTCTGTGTTGACACCTAAAAGTTCATTTAATCGGACTAATCTGTTGCACCTAGTGAGCCCTAAAAACAAATAAAACTTGGAAAAATTTCCTTCCGAACATTACGGTAAATGGCTTGGAAAGTGACCAAAACTACTCTACAAAAACTTGGAAATTATTTCAGTGGAAAATACTAGGTGGGAACCTTCTGAAACCCCTGAGCACTATGGGAGAGACATTTATACCATTTTAATTGTATTTTCAGTGGCTTTTGAAATTTGCTATTCTGATGTCAGTTGGTTAGGTCAAGTTATTAGCAAAATTTAAAACGGGTCCTGAAACCGGCAAGTTTAGTACAAAAACTTCTTCTGAAACAACTGAAAATTTTGCACAAGGGTAGTTTTCCTCCTGCTCTTCCCCTAATCTCCCACACCCCCACAGACAGACAGTTATAGTTTGTAAAAAAAAAAAAAAAAAAAAAAAGCTAGTTGTAGACTGGCTGAACATAATTAATGAAACCGAAACTTGTAGGTCGTTTCCAAGGTGGAACACCAAAACGTTGTAGTTACTTTTAACTAGGAATTTTTAGAAAAGCTGCTTATAGGCTTTCTTCATCAGGCTTAGGCCACTGGACTCGCTCAAACGCCTCACTAAAGCACTTTCTCCATTTGAATTTCCCTCTGTCCACATTTCACAGTTGAACTTTGGTCAACTCCCTATAGCTGCTGTAGCTTTCGGTCTCGGTGGGTGCAAGTTTGCAATAGAAGCAACACCCACTGTGATTAAAAGCTATAGCAGCCAAGAAAGTTGACTAAAGGCCAACCGCGAAGTGCGGACAGAGGAAAATTCGAATGGAGATCAACCGGTTACCGGTGTTTTCGATTTGAATAGAGAAATTTCATTAGTGTAGTGGGCGAGGCGTGTTGTGGACTAAGCCTGATGAAGAAAGCGTGTAGGCTAAGCAGCTTTCGAAAATTGGCTAGATAAGTAACTCGGATTTTTTGGTGTTGCGTCTTGGAAACGAATTGTCATTTTCATTAATTTTGATAAACCAAAGTAACATAACCGAAACATAGTTATTTGAGATGGCTGATATAGGCCCAATTCTGCTTCGGGCACTGAAAAATTATTCGGTTAGGCCTAGCCCTTTTAAAAAATTCTGATCAAAAATGCAAAACGTTTGTTTCAAGATAGTGTGGGTTCCCATCTAAAACATGAGCTTCAGGAATTATTATCATTTTTGCTCGTAGTGCTCGAAACAAACTTGCCAAATGACCCTCACCATTTGGCAAGTGGTAATCGATTTCGACAGGGCTAGAATTAAGGAGGCACACCAGTGCATCTGTGCTCCCGAGCTTGCGTTCAAGTGACACTAGGGTACAGAAATTTGCACTCATGAAGCTGAAGCAATTCAAACTATTTAGTTTCGTTTGTTAGTTTCTATAGTTGAAATCACGATCGTCTGAAAGAAAAAGGTCGAGAATTAGAATTTCCAGATTCTGCAAGTATGCTTCCCGTTATACTTCATGTTACAGTAATTAAAAAAAAAAAAGATTTCAGGGTTCAGACAAACCTGGAGAACCTGGGAAAATGAAAATAAGAGCCAAAATATCAGGGAAATTTTAAATAATGCCATTGTGTCTGATCTGTAAGTTCCACTGAATCCAATCCCAAGATCGGAAACACAATCCTAGACTAGTAGCAAATATTTTAATTAGTGCTTTAATATGCTCAAGTATTTTATATTTAACTTCAATAAACCAAATCTTTGGCTAGTACCAATATCTGTGATGAAAATGAGACTAGTCCAGGATTTTCCAGCTATTTTCCAGGATGTTGGATTATTTTCGTACATGTATTTTCATAAAAACATAGCTACTACGTACCTAATTCTCTAATTTAATATCTTGTAAACACCTGGAAATGTCAGGGAAATTGAGAATAAAATATTTGCCTGAACCCTGGATTTGTAGGTAAGCGTTTTGGCTGTGTTTGGAGGTGTGGTGCCTTTGCTTATTGTTCATGACGGAAAGTGAGCGTTTCAAACAATCCACAATTTTAATAAAAGTTTTGTTCCTTGGATCACTCATTGGTGTCTAGGAAACAATAGCCAGGTTTTTCCGTTCATCATATTTTGAGAAATTAACAAAATTAATGAATACCGAAATATATGAAGATTCAGAAAAAAATTACCAAAAATGTGTGCAATTCTTTCCTGACAACATACACTCCTAGAGAACAAACTGCTTCCATTAGCCACTCAGGAGCACAACAAAATAACTTGCTACAGCAAAAAAAAACCTCTTGTCGAGGCCTGGGTATTAGTGACGTACATACATACATGCAAAAGTTGCTAACTATAAATGTTCCTTGCTCCCGTTTGGCCCGTTTGAAAAAATCCCTCCTTTTAGTGCATTATCCCATTTGTAGCCCTAGTAGGCCTACATGGTGGTCCACAGTGCCATTAATGCCGTGCTTCACTTTTTTTTTTATTTCACTCCCATAGCACTCCTACAGGCAGTTTGTGTTTGCCTGCTGTGTAAGTATTTTGTTATGGTTGTCAGGACATTGTAGACGTATACCGTAGTCTTAACTCTTACCAGTAGTGTAGGCTGAAGAACAGAGAATTGCTTTGCGTTCTGCCATTTAATGAATACAGTGACAAGCTTGTTAAGAACCTGGAAGGTTTGCTGTGTCCAAACCTTCATTTGAAGGCAGAGGAAACTCTTATACTACGATTAGGGCAGATGAGAGTAGGCCATAGGAAATAATTCAGTCAGGGTCAAAAGCAGTTTCCCCACTCCATTAGCCTTGGTAGGAGAAGTTATGTGCTGCAAGCTCTACCTGTGAGCATGGCAAAGAATATTAAATTTTTTTTTCTTCCCGACTGTATTTTCCTCACTAAAAAATCACCTGTTGTCAATTTATAACTCCTCAAGGAACTTTTAAGTGAATCAAAACCTTGACTAGAACTAAGTAGTATCCAAGGTGCATATGCTAGCTTGAAATTTGGGGATACAATCGAGCTCTTTCAACACCTTGAAAATTATGGAATTCTGACAGGCTGGAATTTACTCTCGTAGTCTACAAGGGTTGGTTTTCTACTGGAAGAAATTAATTACCGTTATTTTCTATTAATTTCTTCCCCTTTGCAGTGGAAGAAAATGGAAAAAAAAATCGGAAGAACTGAAAGAATGAAAACAAACAGTTATGTCTGGATTAAAAAAAGGTGTTTAACCCTTTGAGAGCTGCGTTTTTTTAATATCTCCAAAAAAGTCGGGGTAACCTGGACGGGGCTCGAACTAGCAACCTGAAGGAGCTGTTAAACGTGAGGCACACGCCTCTACCAACTCGGCAACGGCTGTCTCTAGAGTCGGCTTGTTAAGGGAACCTAGTATTGTTGTCATTCCTGCATTGTTGGCCATCTCGCGCGTAGTAAGGACGACTCTGTTTTTAATACTTCAACCTGTGCTTGTGTTTGGCCCGAGATTATCTCGGTTTTAGCACTCAAAGGGTTAAAATTGTAAATCTTTTATTTAGAGAATTCGAATGACAGCTTACACAGTGGTCAGTAAAACCAAACTCCTAGCATTTGAACAGGTCAAAACCACTAAAAAAATCGCGATGTGGTCGAGTGTAGCCTCCTACACATGAAGTAACATAAACAAATGCGTTGTTGCCAATCCACATTTGATAGCCATCATCGATTGCTTCACAGCATCCTGTAACAAAACAGTGTCAATGCTGCTTTGAGGCCCAATTGGTTTCTTAAATTTGAATAAATGTAAGAAAAAGACGAAAAATCTCATACAAACTTAGTAGCTTCAAGAACAAGTAGGCCTAGTCTAATTTACTAAAGACTGTTTCTTCCGGAAGAAAGGTAGCCTATTTCTTCGGACTGAGAAAATACCATGGTAGAAACTTGCTACCCCTGTTAATGACCTTGTTTATGTTGAAAAACATTCAAATTTTTCCTTTCGTATCAAACACGACACTATTTTCTCCTTTTCGGCTGTTTTCTTGCGTAGCCGTGGCATCGTTTGTGACTTTTAATTTAATTAGTGCTTAAAGAGTGATGTTTTTTGTTTCGCTTTGCTCTGAGATCTAAATAATTGATAAGCAGCTAACCACACATTTGCGAACATGGTGTCTCTGGGTTGACATGTCGTTTGCTGCTAAATTTATTGTCTACCATGCAAATAATTTAGTATACTGAACATGGAAACGGACCTGGGCTGCCTGGAATTTGGTAGGCCTACGTATATAATATCTAATAGACAACACCAAACAAACCCAGATGTCTTACTTACTCTGGCATCATCTGCAGGTTATATTCTTGCAGGCATCGAATGCTAGGCTACGTTGCTGTCAATTTGGACCTATTGGTATGTTAGTAGTTGGCTCTTGTTCGATGGAGATTTGAACAGTTAAAAACCACTAAAAAACCGCGATGTGGTAGAGTGTAGCCTCCTACACATGAAGTAACATAAACAAATGCGTTGTTGCCAATCCATTGCGACATTTCCTCATGTTGAATGCCCAGCACAACTGTCTGCCACCGTCTGCAGCTCTAATTGTTAGGAAAAAAATGGATGTATATCTGTTTCATCATGGTTAGCCACATATTTACTGGTTTTTATTGAATAACGTTTCGCTGCTAATACTTTTTGATTTGGCTGTCCCACCAATTGAAAGTTCTTGTTGAGACAATTAAAATGGTGTATTGTAATATCAAAATTTGTCTCAAATTGTAGGAAGTGGCAGAAATGTGGCCAGAATTTGTCCATTGCAGCTTTCCACCATCTATGATGTATTGTCAAGCCTTACGCCGAATCTGCTAGAGAGTCGAATGTAGGGTTGGTCGATTACTGCAGTTCGGTGGTGATCGCAAAGTGAAGAATTTTAACATTTTAAAAAATTCCAATTTTCTTTTGAATTATATTTTTAGCCTAGCCTACTGGGAGAGAGAGAAAAAAGCATCCAAGCTTTTGGTTTTACTCTGTTGTCATCAAAACAAATCAGTTATGTCAACAACAGAAACCTTCCTAGAGGCAAAATACTTAGTTCTGTACACATTTTGTTTTTACGTTTGAGACTTGAGGATGGCTGAACCTAAGAGTAGCTTATCAATTATTTTGAATGAAAAAAAAAATATCAGTAGCCTAATTGCATGGAGTTGCTTCATTTGTGTTGTCTCCTCTCGTAGTTGGTGCCAATTTTAATGTCTTTTTGTTATCTACAACAATGAAAACACATTGTTAAAACATTGTTTGAACAGTACCAGCCACTAGCTAAAAATCTAGGTGACTGAGCAACAAACTCTAAGGCTTACACTGCGAAGTTTCCAAAAAGGGATCGGCCTTTGAAGGTAGTGATCATTCAATTCTGTCGGCTACAGGTTAGTTTCTTTTCCTGATTAAAGATTGATAATGCTGTAAATCAACGTCGGTCGCCACTCGCCATTTGGCGAATGAAAATCAATAATTGGCGTCTTGAATTTAGCCCCATTCGCCAAAACGGCAACTCGGATAAGTTACAGTCGAACGGTTTGAGGCGTTGTGCTTAGATTTAAAAGGAGTACATAATTGTTTTGGGATACTACTGGGGGTTAAATAAGATTATACAATGCAATAAATGCATGGATTTAAACCATGTTGCCTACCATATAAGATGTTTTAACTAAGTGGCGATAGAAATTAGTAAATGGCAAGTGCTTTCTGATGTTTATCGGCTAAGTGGCAGCTACTGGTTGATTGACATTCGAGAGGGCTGCCATAAATGCTACTTGCTAACACGTTGGTACTGTTTGGTTTACTGACATTGTATCTGTACCGAAAATGTCAATTCAATTTTAATGGGTACAATACAGTACTTACGCTACTGAGGACGAGTGTGCCTCCCATTTTTAAAAGCGCATGGCAAACATGGGGGAAAAAATGGACGAGTGTGTAGTATTAATGTTACATTTAAGTTAATCTATGGAAAACCGTCTTGCACTGGGCCTATGACTTTTCTTCTTTTCACAGGTTCCTTTCACTGCTACGTTGTTAGATAATTTGGAAGCAACTTGTTCTGTTTGGGCACTCATGGTTTGGAATTATTCAGAATTTTTTAACGTTGAAAAATGGGCTTGGCTTTTTCAGTTTTTTTGCTAACGACTTGCTACGTAATTAAAAAAGCTCTGAAGACTTATAAGGTTGGTTGGTGCATTGTCTTTAAATTTATGAATGGTCTTTTAAGTGTTGTTTTACGTGTCAAGTCTTTTGAGTTATTTTACATTTACACTCGGCCTATGTGAACCGATTTATTTTGGATATTTGAGTCAGAAAATACAGACAACGCACAATTTTAGTGATTGAAGGACAAAACAGGCGATTTACCTTTGTCTGTTCTGTTACAATAGGGAGCCTTTTTTAAACTCTTGTAAATACAAAAAGAACAACTAAAATCTGCTGCAGACATTATTTTATACAACAAAAAGAAAGAATTTGAGATTTATAAATTTTAGTACCATTTATTGCCACTAAATGCTGTTCAATCTTAATCGATCACAATTGTAACGCTCAAATTCAAAAACAAAAATACTCTCAGTACGGTATTTTGCGAATTTTCGATACGCCTAATAGTCCGAGTGGTGTTAATTTCGGTCTCTCCTATCTTCTTCAGGCTTCCTTTCTTGTGCTTGCTTCTATTTTACATTGCCATGAGTGTAAGTGTTTTTGAAAATGCGTGGAAACCGTTGCCCACTGTACTTCTCGCGTGTCGCTATCTCAACGCTCGCACGATCCCATTTGCGCGAGAGGTGTGCCCCCAACTCTTTACTAAT
>JAHWFP010156945.1:96373-110545 GCA_023313725.1 Lithobius niger | reverse complement strand
AGATTTACTCACGTTGGCCACTATGACCCAAATAAACTTACACTCATAGTCAAGATGAATTTACAGCTACCGACAAAAGGCTACTGTAAATGCGCTTGTGCTCATGCTTACTGTTGCGTGTCAAAGATCCTAGGTAATTCGCACCAAATTGTCCGTTTCAGTCCGTGGATAATGTGGGCAGTTGAAAAGGACGTTAATTCGACTAAGTTTATCTAAGGCTGGAAAAGGACAATTATTTTGGTACCTATTTTTTACAGGCCACAGTCAGCATGAGCACGAGCGCATTTAGTGACCTTTTGTTCTAGTACGTGCCAGCATTGGCTGAGACTTGTACTGAACCCAGGACCTCCGGCATGCGAGACAGCTTCTAACCGTCCTGCTATTCTGATCCCTAGTACATTTAGTGAGAAAGTTTTTCTCACATTTCATTCAAAAACTCCGAAACTCTTTACAGGGTTCCCACCAAAATACTAAAAGTTCCATGAGTTTTCCAGATTTTCCTGAGCAGATGAAGTCATTGTCCAAGCTATTTTCCGTAATTTAAGAAGGAATATTTTCACGCATTTTAGCAGTTTTGTGTTAAAAAGGGTGAAGCTTTTAGATGGAAAATACATTATTTAAATTCTTAATTTTTCCCTGAGTTTTCCAAGTTTGTAAAAAAAATCCCCACCAAAATACTGAAATAAAGTTCCATGAGTTTTCCAGGTTTTCCTGAGCAGAAGAAGTCATTTTCCAAGCTATTTTCCGTAATTTAAGAAGGAATGTTTTCACGCATTTTAGCAGTTTTGTGTTAAAAAGGGTGAAGCTTTTAGATGAAAAATACATTATTTAAATTCTTAATTTTTCCCTGAGTTTTCCAGGTTTTTTTTTTTTTTGTAAAAATCAGAGAATTCCCTGAGTTCTGCCTGAGTTTCAAACGTAGTTTAAATTCTCTGAGATTTCCAGCTTTTTCAGGTTGGTGGGAATCCTGCTTTAACCAATTTCATGGATTAACGAACTTTACGGGTTCCAGCGATATCGTGACTATAGACAAACGGACAGAACAGGATGAGAGCCACGTTGTTGTGCGTCTCACCACGCGTTATCAAGTAGGAAGACAAGCCGCCAAACAGCGAATCAGCCTTAGAAAACGGTGATCTTTATTAATAAAATCGAGTTGTCGCGTCAGATGGACGCAACGAGACGGCCACAAGACGGACGGCCGCAAGCAAGGCCGCAAGTAAACACCCGGATCAACAGTCGTGGCGCCATCTCTTGATAGTCAATGCAAGCGAACGAAGCAATATGGGATGTAGTGGGCTATACTTGCGTGAATGTACCACGAACCGTTGTCTCAGCATCTACGGCAGCTATCGTTCGACGCCTACAGTTACTATTTACGATAAGTCAGTTCAAGCTGTATGGATTTGTTAGCAGTTGTGTTGTAAACAAAAGACAGCATCTAATTTTTAAGTTTAAAAAGAAGCAATCGGGAGTTTGAGTACGAAACTGCTCGGTGTTTTAGAAAAAAAAAATGCTTGGCTATTTCAGTGACTTGAGTGATCAACGTGGTAGCCTAACTGCATAGCGTTATGTCATGGTTATGTTCTGTATGACTTTGTAATCTGAATAAAGTTTTTAATTCGTAATCACATCATCACTACTCAGTACTCAAGCGTTGGTTGCATAGTGCAAGTGCAAGCGATACGAAGCCAAAAGATGCTTTAATCATCAACACACGGGTTTTCCTTTTATTCATTTTTCAAAACGTAGCTGTTCCCATGGCTTAACATAGGTATTTTTGTTCTTTAAGGCTTAATAGAAACAAAGGTGTTTATTTCCATTTTGCTTCCACCTCGGCCCCACGTTACTAAGGGAGACGACTGATGACTTTTTATTATTTCTTTTTGCCCTTTTTCCCGTTTGGCAGTAAATCAGTCCGACGGCCAGATTTTTATAGCCAATCAGTTCTTTTTTATTTACTTATACCCCGTTTGGCGTGTGACGTTACAAATTAGTAGCTCCCAATATGCCGCTAACGAAGAATATACCGATGTCTGGGGTCTGTGTCATCATCATATTCCTCCGCATTTTCCCAATCCCGCAACCCAGCATCAGAAAATGGTTCTCCATCCGCCGCAGCCCTCCCCCCACCCCTCCCAAAAAAAAGACCATTCATTCATTTTCCTTTTCGGCTGTACCTGTCTCCTTACTACTCTCCCCCTCCCCCTCCAGTTGTGCTTGGTAATTGAAAATGTTGACGTAAATAAATATTTTCTCTGGGTGGGAGCAAATTTTATGCTTCCCTGCTAGAAAACGTATGACCACTTGGTTTGTGCTGGCACTTCATTTGTACTCTACTGCAAAACAACAGCAGCAGTGCTAGCAACACTCAAGTCAAAAGTCAATAAATCGCAACACATGACAACGCCAACACAATCAGTGCTGCAGCTAGCAATTTTCAAAGGAAGGGGTGCAAGAGTAAAATGTAGAGCCCCCAAAACTAAAGAATTTTGGGTTCATAATTGTGCCCTATTTTATAGTGGTTTTTGCTATGTTAGCCTAAGTTATCAAGCTCCTAGCTAACTACCGATGCGGCGGTATGAACCCCCTCCCAGTGAGTGTGGGTCCAATGATAACAGGGGGTTGAGTGGCATAATAGTGAGCATTGGCTTCCTGCCAACACTGACCTTTACAGCCTTTATTAAACATACAGCCCACACATCAGGTTACAGGAAGTGGCTGTGGTGGCCAGCAAGTACAACTAAAGGGAGTGCCTCAATAATGGAGGCACACCCACAAAACTTCTGACACAAGTTTTATGTAAAAACTTTCGGCCACCTGCTTTGAATTTTGGGCCCCCTTGCCTCCTGGGCCTGGATGCCTTGCACCCTTCGCATCCCCCTTAATTACGGCTCTGAACGCAATCAATCACTTTACTGCCACTTACATATAAAGAACTGCACCAAACCAACCCCGTGATGGAAACATCACGCAATCATTACAACACCCGTGCGTAGCACGGGCTTACATCTAGTTTCGCTATAAGAACGCGCCGCTAAGATTAACCCATAAACAAGTAATCAAGCTGACGCATTGTTCTCGTCGTATATCCGTTTTTAGTGATGCGCCGTGGGAAAAAGAGCAAAGCTGATGTCTGTCTGCTTCTGTATACGTGATAACTTTTAAAACCAGTTATCCAATTCATTTCAAATTTTCCACACGCCCTGGACTACCTCTTTGTCGATTCAAGTTAGTACTTTGAAGTCAGTAATTTCTTGATATTTATTAACCCCTTGGTGTTCATAGTGGTTTTCAGTGAAGTTCCCGGGTGCTACGACGGGTGTTTCTTTATATGTTATCCTGCAACGTTTTTGTATCATGGTGTGACTGTAGCACTTACTCCACTTTAAAATTTACGCCTGCATTAAGATGAATAAATCTGATTATAGGACACTTTAGAAAAAAATATATCCAGTAAGCACTGGGAAGTGACAAATATTGACATCGGCATCGCCGAATATCGAACCGAAATCGGAAATAAAAATACATGCCTATACTGGTATAGCGTTTTGGCTACAGCACTGCACGCTAAATAGTTAAAAAAAAAAACTCGAATTTTCAATAACTTTAGAATCTGATTAGAGAAAGACGAGTGGTTGCAGCATTTTAAAGCAGAATCCCAGCAGCCTCGTCCTGTCGAGCTAACAACTGTAAATTTACTGACCAAATATTTTGAATCAACAGTGTAAACAAAGCCAGACAGTTTATGTTAAATAACCAAATACACCCAAAACAGCCAAATTCAGTTTTACACTAAAGGCTCCTCTAAACCTATGCTAACAGTTTATAGATTTTTGGGGGGATAACCGGAATTGAATCACTCTTTTTTGGGCTCGTTATTGGGAAAAAAAACATGTCAATAAGGTATCGTTCGTTACCAGACTGGATCGGTTAAATGTTGTATCTCGGTCAGTCCCTAATTTTGTCACATCGTTGTTTGGTGTTTATTGCGTAATAAGCAAGAATCAGGATTGCGTTTTTACGGTCTACATATTTTGAGGACTAAATTGTACGCAATACTTCGTATGTTTAGTAAAGCAAACAACATCAAAACTTCATTAAAAGACTCGTAACCAAGACTACCCTTTTTGCCGATCCAAAAAATTTTCAGTTTTGTAACTTCGTTTTGCAGTGGCGTGCACAGGAGAGGGAGGGCGCAGGAGGATACTGTACCTGCCTTTTTTGGGGAAAAAATGTTCTTTTTGAAAAAAAAAAACATGCCCTATTTCAGCGGTTCCCAACCTTTTCTACAGAATTTCTCCCCACTGGGACTAAAGCACGCAATAGCGCCCCCCCCCCCATCCCCACCGACATTACTACAGGGTCGGATTGGGAGGGGTCGAACTTCCCTGGGGATATTGGGCATGTACCTCGAGGTTCATGGGGGAGGGGGGGGGGGAGGATAGGCACTCTCGTAAAGGGTGCTTGGGTAGTGCCGCAAGTGCCGGTAGTGGTCCAGCTACCGTATTTTAAAGAAATATGCTTGAATTTGAAATATTTTTCCTGCAACTTAGTTATGCAAGTTTCGTAAGAATTCTTATCAAATTTTTGAGGGGGCCGTTTTTTAAAGAAATGGTGTGAATTTAAAACGTTTCCCTGCCACCTTTTTTTTTTACAGTTCATTTGAGGGGGCCTCCCCGTTAATTCCAGTGTTCCGAGTAAGCCAATGCGATACTGTATTGCTGTGTAATTTTTTTAAACAAAATTAATGATAACTGGTAATTTTGAAAATCTTTACAACAATGTAATTAAAAAAAATAGTTCATAGCAGGTATATGTCTTTCTTTGGCGAGAACTTAGCGATGCATCGTTAAAAAAAAGTTCCCACTGATCTTGCAGCATCTCGCGCCTCCCTTGCAGTTGCTCCCCCCCCCCCCCTACCTAGCCCTATTTTGCTTCCTGTACCGATAAATGCTGTCGTTGCAGCGAGGAGAAAGGGCCTAGAGGCTTACCTAGAAAGGGTAAAAAGAAGGCCAGGAAGACAGCACAAAAGGGTGAAAAAGAGAAAAGAGAGTGACAAGCTAAAAAAAAAATCCTCAGGAAAAATAACCTCAGCGTGCCCTTTTACTGAAGTTGCCCCTACCCTCTCGGATGTCTATGAACTGTTCCTAGTAAAAGTCTAGCTTTTAAAAGTGTCTTTTTTTGGTACATATTTCTGGTGGCTCGTTTTTAAAGAGTCGGTTAACCCCCTTCAGTGGCGCAAAATCCAATAAACCAAGTCCAAACAAGAACTTACTATCGCATCACGAAAAGCGAGTTTCATCACGGTTCCCTTGTGCAGAATCTAGCCAAGCACAGAGCGAAGTCGTTAAGGCCGTGACCTCCGAACCAAGCGGACGCGAAATCGAATCGCGTCACTGACCTGTGTCCACAAGGTACTTTAAAAAACAACCTCAAGAGTAACCCCGGTAATCGGAAAAAATTTCCCCGCAAAAAAATATCCCCGGAAAAGTAACCACTCTTCACTTTTAGCTTTTTTTTCTTTAGCTAGACAAATTAAAAATCTTTCACAATTACTTACTTTGAAACAGAAAATGTTGCCGGTCCAGTTAAATTGTGTTGTGTTTGGTTTTGGTAACACGGCATAGAGCAAGCTATGATCTGTCAGCACCGTTTTCGTATCGCACCTTCTTTTTGTTAGTCCAAATTGAAGGATGCTTTTGTCCCACTAAATGCGAGAATCTGTTGTTACATCCTTCACACTGATTATTTGTGCGTTGTTGATCAGCAAGAGTTGAATCGTGTATATTCATGTGTTTGGTGGATACGAAGTTGGCATTCTGCGCAACCTCACTGCTGTGTCGACATTTCGGCTTCCTACGAGCTGGTAAGCTCTTTTTAACACACAGTGACCCAAATTCATCACCAGTTCTTGCACACATTCTGGAAGAATTTCTTCTAAAACGCAACCACTTGTGGATATATTCCAAAGGCAAAGCCACAACATTCAAAGACGTGCAGCTACAGCAACGTTTTTGTTTTAAAGTAAATGATTGTGAGGATTTTTATTTTGTCTAGCTAAAAAAAAAAAATAAGTAAGCTAAAAGTGAATAATGGGGTTTTTCCTGGGGATTTTTTCCGGGGATATTTTTTCCAAGGGATAGTTTTTCCGGGGATATTTATTCTGTGGATATTTTTTCTGGGATATTTTTTCCTGGGATATTTTTTTCCGGGATTCGTAACCCCAGTCACTCAAAGGGACAATAGAGCAGTGACACGATGTAGTATTATTGTATATAACTCTATGCTGGAGCCTTAATGGGTTATCTGCAAGGGGCACTTCAGAAAGAAACAGAAGGGCGACATACTGAAGCCGATGCTGTGAAGAGTGATTTCTTAGACCTAAAACGCGCGCTTTTTGTTGTTGGAGAAAACAACGTTATTTTAAGCCTAAGAAATCCGCTCTTCCGTTGTTTATCCCTCCATTTTTATGTAGTGCACCTTGTAGTTATGCCCTCCAAAACTCATACTGGTGCCAATATGGCGGCAAATGTCACTGCTCTATACTGTTCATTTCTCTGAGGAATTATTGGCCTTGACGTAACAGCCTTGGATAATGGCTACTTCGTTCATTGGTGGCTTTCCTACAGTGCACGCCCGTTATGTGGAGCTGCAGTTTACAGGCGGAGCTTTCCTGGCTCGTCCTGACTTTCCGTCTCATTTTCGAAAGGTGAACGACGCGTGACGCAAACAAATAAACAACACTCGTCGTAGCATCCGGGGCCTATGCTGAAAATCAGTGTAGCCACGAGTGCATAAAACGTTCCGAAGTTCTTAACGGAACTTTATGTACTCATGGTGTAGGTTATAGAGCCTCAACACAACGTTTGCGTTTATTTGGGATACAATGTACACAGATGCAGACGTATTTCCGCTGCCTATTCAGGTTTGCGCCTACGTTGATTAAATATGATTTAATACTAACTGAGCCAGTTTGGCTTTTCGTCTCACATTTGTTGGTGATGTTATGAATGTTTGAGGTTGGATATGACGTTAAGGCCCCCTAAACCCGTAGCAAACAACAATTATGCTAACATCGTCCCATATACCAATACGATTACAGTTTATAGGCCGGTTTTAGGCTGATCGAGGCTCACTTGAATAAAGCTCACTTAAGTCAAAATATCAATTAATTTGCGGCCGAGGGTAAACAAGATTAAAAAATGCTTCCTGATAGGCGAAAAAACACCCACAAAGACATCAAAACTAACTACAACTTTTAAATTTTCGGCATGCATTTGATGTCTTGGTCACAACAAACACGCTAAAATAAAAAAGTAAAAACCTCTGCGAAGTGGGGCCGGCTATGAAAAATCCGCCACCTTGGATCAGTAGCACGTGGCCAGGTCCGCGCTAATCATCCGAGATGGCGGATATTTCAAAGCCCTTGGGGGTTTACTTGTTTATTTTAGCGTATTTGTTGTGACCAAGCATCAAATGCATGTCGAAATTTAAAAGTTGTAGTTCGTTTTGATGCCTTTTGGCTGTTTTGCCACCTATCAAGAGGCATTTTAAAATCTTGCTCACTTAAAGTCAATTTAATGTTAGTGTCTTTCCAGTCTAAATTAGTTTTAATTGAAATTATTAATTTTATTTTAATGTGTGCTCCTGAAGTCACGTTAAAGTTAAAGTACAATTTTGGTTTGTTTTCACCAAAAAATTAATTCAAATAATTGCTCGAGCACATAGAAGTAAACTGATAGTCCTTAATAGGTTGAGCATTCATTTAATTTCGCTCTAACTCGGTTGACCTCATAAACAAATTAGGTTGCCTGCATTAACTTTTCTCTGATTACTAATATGAATGATTCACTGCATTAAGCAAGAACTTCTGAAGTGCTTTCAACATGCAAGCGAGCGAATTTAATACATTTCATCAGCAAGGTACGTGTACGGTATGAGACCAGGATCCTAGTTTTCCTTAAAACCTTTCTTAAAACATGGAGTTTGACTAACGAAATGGCGTTGAATCATTTTTACTGTTTCTTGATCACACAGACGATTTCATAGGAAGACTAGCAGTTGTACCCTGCTTCGCCCGGAGTTTTGTCTCGCCCATGGTTGTTTCCCAATTTTCGGAAGGGGTGGCCTAAACGTTGAATGCGACAGGCAATTTTGCTTCTTGAAATATTCCCCTTTTCCTCCCAAACTCTACCTCCTCCTTTCCTCCCATCCTCTAAAAAAAAAACTTTCCTTGTAGGTTCAGGTAATGAGTAAGCATATGTTCAATGGTAACAGGCGCATTCTCTCCCGTCAACCCTCCCAATTTTTTTTTATTTCCAAAGAGCAGGGCTAACAGACGCACTGTCCCACTCACGGACATTCTCCTTTCAGGCTGTCACCCCCACTTCCAGTTTATCACTTTAGCTCGAGCGATCTGTACCGCGTGAAAAATAACTGTCTTTAGTGCGTGACGTCATTTAAGCATTGCGGCTGAGATGCCCGCGCAGAGCAAATTGCTAGTCGAGGCAACAATGTGCCAATTTCAAGATTTCAAGGCAACAACGACGTACCAGCTTTAACTTCTGGCCAAATAACATGTTCGCCCATTTTCATTGTTGGGGTGGCTGCGGGGGTTCTTGTCGTCGTTTTAGTTTGGGGCGGGTTGTAGTCGTTTTTGCTATGAGACTGTCTTATATGTAGATTTAGGAGATGTTAGACCCCCCCCCCCTCCCAATGTTAACATCGTTAGTGCCAACCAGTCGGTTCTAAGTAAACATTTACAATTACGCCCGAAGTTTCTCTACACATGTCATCACAACATAGTGGACTTTTGCAGTCTAATAAATAGCGTGTCAGAATATAACTGCCATTCTCCCTGATTTTGTCAATTTTTTTCTTCTTTTATTGGCGCTTTGATTTTGTTATTGGGTTGTAATTGACTGTAAAATCAACTTTGAAATAAATAATAAATAAATCCAGTTTTCGCATTATGAATCGACTTATTTGGCCTTGAGGTCGGAAGGGGGTTGAACCGCAACTTTGTCCTTTTAAAAATCAGACGGATCGGTCCGTCTAGTTTTTACGTTCGTTGGTATACGGTAACTTTAAAAACTAAAATGTAAAAACTGCTGCATGAAATGAAGGAAACAAGATATTTTAGAAGCACATCCGTGATGGTCTACAAATAAAGATTACTACTGATATGAAATGAATCGGGTCGGACTCGTCGCTTGATTTAGATTACTCCCCCCCCCCCCTTCCCAACATTTTAGCCTTTCCGACGTTCTTGCACAAATTTATGTACTACAAAAAAGGGCACGCAAAAGCCTCATTACCGGCCACAGCTGCACTATTCCTATTTGTAGGTATGTACTTCACAGTGCACAGTTTTATTAGAGTTTTCGATCCCGCTTTACGCTAAACCATCGATCTGAGGCGCGGAAATCAGCTCGCGACAGCATTAATTCACCAAGATTGGCTCAAAGACAAACAAGGCAATTGGATTGGCTGACAAACTATAGGAAGGGCGGGGATTTGAACGTCGACTTGTTGTTGTGGAAACCACTAAAGGCACGCGACAAACCAAACGACGCAGGCGCTGTACGTGGCCTCACGTTCCCATGGAGAGAGAAATGCATGTCACCCAACAAAATTTGGGTAAACATCACTCTGCCACTCGTCGATTCAATTTCAGGGCTATGTTATTGAATAACTTGACGTGTTGTCACTTGGTGTACGACAAACATATTATTTGATTAGTAAATAAAGTCACCGCGCGTGCACACAAATCAAGTAAATATTTTCTCAATTCAATATTAACAACCGCGGCAACCGCTAATGTAAAGAAGTCAAGTTCGAAAAACACGATAAACAAACACCGACAGTTAATGGTGTATAAGTTCAAGTACTTTCTATTCCAAACTGTAACGAATGAAAGTGTTTAGCTGCTGAAGGCTACAAAAATCATAAGCGCACAATTTTCTGTATTACAATTATTAATGAGTGAAGAAAATATTCAAATTAACTAACCAAAAAGTAGCTTCGCCGTTTACAAAAAAAAAAACATTAGAGTTCGTATCCCCATACTCACAGCCGTGAAGGTACACGACTAAAAACGGATTAGAGTTCACTCGAACGCAACGGACTATAATTTGAACTCCAATACTATAGGGAACAAGGACTGTTTTTGATCAATGGTTATGTCAGAAAGAAACTTTATCGTGTGAGGTATATTTTGAGTACGTTTATTGTGAAACAAGCAGAAGCAGACTCCTAATTAAGGCAGTTTTTTGCCTGTGTTTGTGTCTGAAGGTCGTTTGAGGTGGTTATTTTTAGTTCGTTTGAGTAATTACGTGTTCATTTGGTGTATGCACTTTTATCTTTCAATTTTGTAGCGTTTTGCTGTTTATGGCGTCTATTTTGTGTGTGTTTGTGGGTTTAGGTTTTGCGAATTGGAGTTCAAATTATAGTTCGTTGCGTTCGAGTGAACTGTAATCCGTTTTTATTCGTATACCATCACGGCTGTGAGTATGAGGATACAAGCTCTAATGTTATTTTTTTTTTAAACGGCAAAGCCGTTTTTTGCTCAGTTAATTTGTTGGCTTTTTTCGCTTCCATTTTATTGTAATTGCTACGGTCTGGTCTATCATGTGTCCACTATCCACCGATTTTGTTTTCGAAAGAACAGAATTAGAAATGCATACTTATGTTCAGGTTCCGCCGTAGGTTTGTTCCCCATGATTATTATTTGATGGCAACACATTAGCGTGTTTCTAGATTTAGCATGCGTCATCTCGATGAGTATAGTTGGTTCTGGATTGTTGCAGTATCATGGCAAACAGTCGCGGAAACAATTCAACTGGCTTCCCGAAGCCCGCATTGAAAAAGTAAATAAGTCATTTAGTCATGTCGGCTATCCAATTTTGAGGCCGTAATTAAGACTTCGTACCCTACGGTTTAAAACTTGAAGATTTAAGGAAAAATCAAGACCATTTAAGTTTGGTCCTCTACAACTAGCTATCTAACTAAAACAACGACAATGTTACTTTCCTATGGCACTCATCCATAATTGTTGCATCTTTTTTTACTTTTAATTTACTACACGAGCCTACAGATCATCAGTCATACGCTCGACGCTAAAATCTTAACCTAAACCTTAACCTACAACTTGCATCTTGTTCGAGTAAGCTATAATCCGATATTTTGCTCCTCGCCTATTGTAACCCCATTGTTACATGTTGCAGCATTATAACATTTGACATTGTTAGCCTCGCCGCCTCCTCAGCCTCAGTTGGTAGAGACGGGAGAACTGCCGACGGAAATACGGGCCAGAGAGTTGTTGGCGACTATTTGTTTGCGTGCCGTTGCAAGGGGCTCCCTTGACCCTCTGGCGCGCGTCATTTTAGATTACATGTCGCTTGGTCCTAGGACACGGGAGTTTCTGGGCTCGCCGGGCTTGGGAGCAACCCTGCTCCTAGACAGCAGAGTGAGAGGATTCCGGTCTCCAATTATTGTTCACCCACGGTGCCCCTGGGAATGGTGTGGGGCAGCTCTTGGCGCGCTTGTTGGCGTAAGGTTGCCAGACGCTGTCCGAGTTTATTGCGATGCTTCATTCTATGCTGATCGGTGGGAAGGTGGAGTAGGAGTGTGTGTCCCAGAGCTACGCTTAGAACGTAGCTACCATCTTTCGGGTCTTCCATCGATTTTTGTTGGAGAACTAGTTGCCATCTCGATAGCTCTGGACCTGTGTTTGGATGTTGGATTTTCCAATTTCGTTGTACTAACAGATTCGGCAGCTAGTGTCGCTTTCCTGAAGAGAGGATTTCGGTCGTTGGAGGTGGTCCACCCACTCACAATAGAGATTGGGTGGAAACTTTTCTGTGCCCGCCAGAATGGGACAGCTGTATCTATATTGTGGACACCAGCGCATGTAGGCATATTTGGAAATGAGGTGGCTGACTCTCTGGCCAAGGTAGGAAGTGTGTCAGGGGTTAAGGCTAGTGAGGTTGCATTTCCGTTGGCACCTAGAGATCTTCGCCCTGTTCTGGATTTACTGTCACGAGACGAATGGCAGGCAAGATGGGCAACCGGAACCACGGGTCGGGTTCTTGCGGACATACATCCCACGGTCGCGGCACCAGTGCTTCTTGATCGTCTGTCTTGGAGGGACGCGAGGATTCTCTCTCGGTTGAGGACCGGGCATGTGTTGCTGCAGGAGTACCAGTTTAGGATGGGATGGTACAGGACCCCGGCTTGTAGCTGTGGCACAGGGGATGAAACGGTCAGCCACTTCCTGTTCTCATGCCCGCGCTGGGCTTGGTGCCGACGGCAGCCCCTGAGAGGTGGCGGGGGGTCACTGTGCACGGTGTTGGGTGTGCCCCCTCATACTGTTACTACGCTACAGTCCATCCGGGCGGTTATAGGGTTTTGCAGGGCGACAGGCCGGTTCGTGTGCTGATGGGTCCGGGCTGCTATTGAAGAGTGGCGGCTGTGTTGGTGCCTGCTGCTATCTCCTACTCACTCTGATGGAGGTGGACTGGTGTCTTTGGTTAGTTGGGTAACTACTGAGCCTTTGTGTAGCTGTAATCGTTGGTTGGTGTAAAGTTGGTGTTGGCCGGTGTTGGTTCGGTTGTTAGGTTTACGGTTTAGGATTAAGTTTAGAGTTGAGTGTATGACTAAGGTCTTTAGACTCACGTAAATAAAAATTCAATTCAATTCCTCAGCCTCCTCCTCCTGTCCAATTTTCTGAAATTCTCGTGCGCAAACGAACTCTAATATACACAGCCGGCAGGCCGTGTATATACATTCAACCCATACACCAAGTGTACGAGTCTGCACGGTTTGTTAGTTTTTAAGTATTTCTATGATTCCTATTCACTCCAGCGTTGCAAGAAGCAGCAGAAAGGATACTTTCAGATTGCATTTGGTTTTTACATTGTAGTGCGGTTTAGATGCACCAGTTAGGTCTTTACTGAAAGCTTCAGAAGAAATTCGATATTATTTTTGGCAATCGTGCAAATGAATCTTTCTTTGTAAATTAGTGTTTGCTGAGAGAAAAACAGTTGTTATTCAGTCACTGGTCTTCAATCCCACTCAAGAAGAGGGAAAGGCGAATGTTAACTGAGCATTAAATGAGCATTAAGCGTCTGTAAGCATTAAATAAGCCAAAAATGGCCCAACGTGGTCGTTTTTCTCGATAACCGTGAGAAATGGAAAAAAGGCATGGGATTTACATTGTACATTACATTATTGTAAATAACTAATATCCAAACCTTTTTTGTATAACACCAACGGTTCTTGCGTAATACGCCAAAATGACCAAAACTGAGTAAAAATAAGGCGCCATTTTGGTCGCCATCTTTAATGCTCAAGGTTTTCAGCCTGGCACCCTTCAGAATCTTAAAGTGTACATCCTTTTGAGTAGGTTCCGGCAAGAAACTGTCGTCACAATGCAAGGTACAATAAAATTTCCTTCGTATTTCCGTATATGTATTAAATACACTTTTAACTATAATGTGCAATTAGGCCTATTTTTTTTCCCAGGAAAACGGCAGCAGATAGCGTGGACAACAATTTTTTTTTCGAACTCAGCACACTTTTTCCAGTTAGGAACTACCATAAAACCTTTGTTTGCAATTTGTGTGGGTTAAACACTTTTTAGCCTGTATATTACCGGCCTATTAAACCAGACAGAACTTTTCAAGTGTCAAATCCCCCCCCCCCCCCCGAAAAAAAAAAGAAGAGCTTACCTGCTAGTAACACACCTGATATCAGATTGGGTTGAGAATTGGTTTAGGGTTAGGAACATAGCAAGGTGCCACTCATTACGATTGAAATTCAAGACTATTCGACTGTTTGAATTTATTTAGTTGTGCAAATTTGCTAAACCGAGTCAATTCCTGAGTCCTGACTCAAACTTGTACTCACCCATGCACTCGTTAGCTTTATGTAGTCTTTTAGGTTTTTTTTACTCTCAGTATTTCGTACCAAAGCTGACCAGAGAGAGGTGGGGGGGGGGGGTGGTTTATTTCCCCGTTCTGTGCTTCAAGACGGCCCAGCCCACCAGCTTAAGCGAAATAAATCAAGCTGCTAAAAGGTTGTTCAGTCTTTAGCTTATGAGAGGCCCTGTGAGGGTCGTGCTCCCCCCCCCCCCCCCCACCCCCCACCCCTCTATCCAGGCGACAGTCG
>JAHWFP010156945.1:58327-96273 GCA_023313725.1 Lithobius niger | reverse complement strand
CCCCCCCCCCCCCCCCCCCCCCACTCCATCCAGGCGACAGTCGGACGAAAGTCTAATTGGAAATCGTTTAATGGCATAATTGTCTAATGTCTGGCTAAATAAAAAATCTGGAAAATGAATAATAATCTAACTGGAGAAAAATATGGCTGCGGTTTCTGATGGTATTATATAAGTATAACCGCATTGACGATTTTCCGTTACATTGTTATCATGTATGCGTTCTTCCAATTATGCGATTTTCCAGTTAGACGATCATCGTCCCCCCCCCACCCCCCACCACTATCTGACATGAATGCAGACGCGAGTTTAAACGAAAAAGCCACAATAAGCAGAAAGAAAAAGAAAGGTCCTCAGTTTGCTCACTGATCGGATTCGAAATAGTTTTCAGCTTTAGGAAGGAATCGGATTGTGAGTGCGCTAACATCTTGGACACCATTTCAAGGGGGGCAGCGTCACAGGACGGACTCCTTCTGCGCATGAGTCCATGGTCGTAAGAATCCCGTTACAACGACCCTAACGTCATAAGAGTTTACAGTCACATGAATCCAAGACATAAGAATCCTAACGTCGACAATGCCCTCTAAAAATACTTTTCCAAAGTCATTAAGAGTCCCAATACAATAAAGCCAAAGGAGTCCAACGTCATAAGGGTCCGTGGTCGTAAGGGTCAGTCATAAGGCCCCAATTATTAAACCCGTCATAAGAATCCACTGTCACAAGAGTCCCGTACACAAGAGACCAAATAACGTCAGTCTTACGAGTCCTCCGTCATATGAGTCTAGCACAGAACAGTCATAAGAATACCCGTCACAAGAGTCTGAAGTCACAAAAGTCCAAAATCCTGAAACCGTGTACCGTCACAGGAGTTGATCAGGCCAAGGAAGGAAGAGGACTCAACATTCCTGAGTGAAGGGGAGTTGATGGTAGATAAAAAGACATACTATAACCTTGGCCTTGGTGTTTGCTCCGTTGAGCCCTTACTTTTGGACACTTATGACCATGGACTCTTGCGCAGATGGAGTCCTATGACGGCGCCCCCTTCAAGGATTGTTGATACCTTAGTGGCCGTATCCCAAAAACAGGACGGTAAAACGATAACAGATGAATAATAATAAAAGGTTTAACCACACAAAGGTGGTAGGGTGAAACCGCTTACTCTAGTCCTTGTCATATAATAATTAAAAAAAAAATAAAAATAAAAATAAAAATTATGAATGAACAGCATCATTCACAAACAAACTCTGGTCTCTTCAAGAAAATTCGGAAGCTAGTTTTTCTCAACTGAAACTTAAAACGATCGGCTGAAGACACCTGTATTGCCTCGCTTGGCAGAGAGTTCCATGGGTGGACCACTCTGACAGAGAAGAAGTTCATTCTGCAGTCCAACTTCCCAGAAGCCACAGCCAGTTTCTGGGAGTGGCCCCTAGTAACCCTACAAGGACATCGGTCGAAAAATGATAAATCAATTGTTAAAAGGCCATTAACAATTTTGTAGGTCAACAGAAGGTCGGCGTGAAGCCTGCGCAACTCAAGGGATTCAAGCCCAGTTCGAGATAACCTTACATTGTAAGGAAGGCTCGGCATGCCAGGAAGCTTTTTTGTGAATTTTTTTTGGACTGACTCAATCTTGTCGATGTCTTTCAGAAGATAGGGGGACCAAACCGGGCAAGCATACTCAAGGAGTGGTCTCACGAAAACTTTAAAAGCCCAGACTTTATATTTCCAGAAGTGAAACAACATTCAACAATAGCCAGCCTTCCGAAGGCCTTGGAGACAATTAAATTACATTGAATAGATGGCTTAAGGTTAGAGCATAAATGTACTCCCAGGTCATCGACCTCAAAAACATCAGGGAGAGGCATGTCCTTTAAAAAATACCGATGGACAATCTCACTGTGACCAATATGGAAAGCCAGACATTTACCAATAGACAAAATGTCTTCCCCCTTTAAAAATCAAACTGAACGCGAACTAATGCGATAACGTTTGCACTTGTAAAAGTACATACAATACAATTTGGCAATTTGAGTCAGTGAAATCTATGTTGATGCGTAGTTTGTAGACGTCTGCAGCATTTACATACATTTAAACTTGTAAACATGCAGGAAAGCCAAGATAAAGGCAGGCGCCTTTAAAGTGGCTCTATCACCGATTGAAAGTGTGCAGAATCTTTAACTTTAACTTTATTAGACAAGTCAACTCGCTCACTAGGAGCATTACATGACAAACAAAAGGTTTAGATTCCGCACTTTGGATGCAAGAACAAATTTTAAATTTTAAATGTGGCAGTAAACAGATTCAACAAATAGTCAGAAAAAAACAGTTCACGCTAGTAAGGAGCTCTGGCTATTTCTGCCCGCGGAAATAACAAACAATTGATTAGTAGTATATTATTTAACAAGAAATGTGAGGTTGTAAAGTACCTTACCAACAAGCATATAAAACAAGGGCTAATCATTCAATAACAAATATAAAAAGTCAGCGGGTGTAAGACTGCATATTACATCTGCGTAAGGCCCAGGTGTATCTGGCAACATCTAGTACTATCCAGCACTTTGCTTGCATCAATCGAAGGATTTCACAACGGCATTACTTTTAACGCAACAAACAAGCCACGACCTCCTTAATTATTGAGTGAAAATTTGGTTCGTCCTCGTGCATGCCTGTAAAGGTTGACAATATCACTACCGCTAGATGGTGCCATGGTATTTTCGTTCGCTTTTCAATCGGTGGTATAATGCCACTTTTAGTTTGCGAACCATTGTTGGTCTCAATATTAGTTTAACGACAATAGTTCGTTTTGCCGAAAAAAAAGAAAAGTTATTTTAATTTCAACATTTTACGATCACGACAAAAAAAAAGGTTCGGATGGTTTTGTCAACAACCACATTATTTTCAAATAAAACAAATACTTTTCATTTGATCGAACCAATCCAACACTTGGGCTACTAGGAAATACTGAAAAAGCCAAGAAATTAGTAATGGAAAACACTGAAAAAGTTACAGTTCAACACTGGACGAACAGTCGAACACTTACATTCGCAGAAGTTGAAATTGTGGTTTAACAACGAGTTTTAGAAGCACGTAATGGGCTTTAAAAGTTCGAAATTTCTAATTCCGCTTCAAACTAAGCTAACTTATCGTGCTCACTTGTTCCCGTTTTACAATCAAATGTAATACAACGGGCATTTTATTGGAAATATAATTAATCAGCGACTATTAATTATACCAAATTGACGATTTTTTTTTTCTCAAGCTGTTGAAGAAACGATTAACAATTACGATTTCATAAGGAGCTCACAATCAATACTTACACTAAAGCAAAACCATAAAACAACCAAAAAGGGTGATATCATACAAAAGCCCCATAAGGGTAAAGAGACCCGGCATCAAGTTTTCGACATAGAAAGTGGTGATATCAGAGCCAAAATGTCTGGCATAAGTTTTCCGACCCAACCCTGACCGCTCTATCTTAACTGACACCTCGGTGATTATCAGTTAAGCTTTAGTGATCACGGTTCGGACCACAAACTTGGTGGCAGCCATTTTGGCTGTGATATCCTTACTATCTATGGCGAAAACTTTATGGGTCCCTTTACCCTTATGGGGTTTTTGTACGATAGTTTTTACAGTGTAAAGGGAAGATTCCATCTAATTTACAAAATGAGTATACGAGTTGACTTACTGTCTGCCAGCTCCGGGGCAAGAAGAGAGAACCCTGGCAAAGGAGGAAGGACCCCAAGACGTGCGTGGGCGTAGGCATCTCGGCCGTGGTCCGCGTTGCTCGTCGACCGAGATAGGGCGTCCAATGAGAGGCTGAGGGGCATGGTGGGACTTGGCCGCAGTTTGGCATCGACGGGGCTACCTGCGAGAGAAGGATATGGGATCCAGCATGAGACTGCCATCATCCGGTAAAAGTTCCAGCATCAAAACTAGCTAAAAGATTGGCTGGTGGACACACGGCTGCCACGTGCTGTGTTGCTCGAGCGCTGAATAAGCACGTGACGAATATCTCACGGTCCGGTGAGCAGAGAGAGCATGCGCTAGGCGTTCTCCGCGGTCGAAGGATTTACCCACTATTGTGACCATTGATTTTCTCTTGAAACGGACCAAATTAACTGTGCAGTATTTAAATACCGTTTATGCGATTTCAACTGACTCTGTGGTAGCATAAGAAAGGAGCTAATTCGGAAGAAAACATCTGTTGTGAGCGAAGTTAAATGTGGCGAACAATTTGCTCCAAATCGCAGTTTGGTACCAATCGCACCACAGTGTCGCAACAAATTCATAAAATATATACATAAGGTTCCAGCATCGTGATAGTTTAAAGGCACATAAATCCTTCTGGTATGTTGTCCTACACGTTGACGTTTGCAACATTTACACAAGTTAGAGTTAATGTCGCAAAATCATCTCGCACGAAAGAAAAAAAAAACAAGAAAATGACTGTGTTGGCAACATTTGCATACGTTTGAACTAATGTTGCAAAACTGAGTCGTACAGGAAAGCCAACAGGGATGCATGAACCTTTAAATGGACCAGAAATAACAATTAAATCAATTAAAACAATTAAATCTTGTTTTTTTTCCTACTATTATTTAATATTATTATTATTTTTTTAATAAGCTAAGTCTCGGCAATCTTAATGGCAGATTGGTGTAATTAAATTCTCCCTCCCTAGCTGTAATGCCACGGTAATGGCTGCTACGTGATCCTCCAATGAGCCCTCCAGCGAACTCTTTATGGTTTCTGCCAAGCCCCCCAGCATGTTCGTGACCCTACAAAGGCACAACAGAGGCGAGCGAGAATTAATTCAGGGATGCATGCAAGGCCCTTGGTAAAATCACATTATTGCGTTTCATATAAGGAAGCTACACTTTTTTTTTACCATTTGCGTTTAGAATGGACGGTCAAACGCGGTTTTCTTATCTTTGTTTTCAAATTTTTCAGAAATAAAATGTTATTGCTGAGAAATATCTCGCAAACGGCAGCTTCTACCATCCGAGTAAAGTGGTAAATGATATCTTTAAACGGGGCGTCGGACGAACGTCTAACTGGAAAACTGTCTAATGGGATGATTGTCTAATATATGCATAAATAAAAAATCTGGAAAATCGTATAATGGGAAATCATCTAAACGGAATATAACATCAGAAACCGCAGTTAGACGTTTATCCAGTAAGACGTTTATCCATTATACGATATTCCGTTTAGATAATTTTGTATTATACGATATTCCGTTTAGACGATTTTCCAGATTTTTTATGTATGCAGATATTAGACAATTATCCCATTAGACGATTTTCCAGTTATACGTTCGTCCGATGCCCAACTTAATTCTGGCATGCATTCAAATCTGGTTAAATTTTTTCTCCAAAAAAAAGATTAAAAGTACGTAGCTACACATCACAAATTCCTTCAAAATAAACTGTCCAGGCTGTCAAACTGTCAAAATAAAGGCCAACTGAGAGAACGCCTGCACCTGCTACACCTTAAAAAAACGTAACGTTATACCCAACATCAGAATTCCACACCACCTTGAAGGTGCACTTCATCCAAGCGTGTCGTGTTGCGTTTGAAACAATGGCAGCGACTACCTAACCTAGTCAGTAGTGGTCTTCTGTACACTTGCGCTTCATACTTCCGGTATATTTTTTATTATTTATTGTATTTAATTTTTGGAGGCTGAATCGTATGGTGAAAACAGTTTGTCTCTATCTAGTACCGTTCCATAGATGATGGGCTCAATTGTCGGCCACTCCCGGTCCTTGTCGGCCACTTCCGCCTTTATTTTTATTTCTTTTAACTAATTTTTGGACGCTGAATCTAATGGTGAAAAACGTTTGTCTCTGTCTTGTACGTTCAGGGTTGAAAAGACGAAGGACTGACGGAGGGACAAAGTCGTTGCCAATTTCTACCCCGCAAATATAACGCATTTTGTTTTCCTTTTATATCGTTTTAGTGTGTCGCGCCAGGCAACGAAGCCTTTTTTTTTTTTGTTAACATTTTTTGAAATTATTGGAAAACATCGCCAAACAAAAACAATAATTTTGCAAAAAAATATATTAGGTGAGAGCCGAAAAACGCAAACGCGCTGTTCATAAAATGAGGAACATTTCCTGACTTGAACGCGTGCGTATCGTGCATTTCCATGTGCATGTGGTGTGCAGCGAAGGGCAAAGCATCTGTCAAGTCTCATCCGCTTCGCCATTTGTCCATTTCCCTCGTTAATGAGCGCGTGCGGTGAAGGGGCGGCTTGCGGGGGCGGGAACGCGGTTGCTGCTTATCATCCCATCTGGAATCACGTGTAGCCACAGACGAACACCAATCAAATATCGACTTAGGACTTGGAGTTTAGTTGTTCTCAGTATTATTAACCAGGTTTTTATTTCTGTATCAGCTCGCCCCCCCCCCCCCCACCCCTCCCCCCCAAACCCCCTTTTTTTTTTTTTTTGCAACAACAATAAATTTAATGCGTACATTATTCAATGCTACGTAGTAAAAGCCGGAAATTGAACAAATATGCATTAAAGCTCGATGTTTCGGCTCATCTCAGAGTGAGATAGAGACCCCAGCTAGTTAAAACTTAAGTGAATGTAGCGATATCGATAGCCATTTAGCTTTCCGTCAAAATGCACCCTGAAAGAAAGCATGCGGGAGAATTGGAAGACGCAGCATAACCGTACATAACATCTAGAAGCGCGCTAGCACTTCGCCCATAAAGTTAGTTACAGATAGTTAATATTATTTTATTAGTGTTCAATGGCATCAAGTTGTTGCGTCAACGATGGTATTAAATATTACGTTAACGTTGGCGTCTTTTACACCAGCTGTTGAGCCAGAATACAAGAAAGCTGGGGAAAAGATCTGCGGCGTCCTGCTGATTTAATGCTACAGATTAGCTGAGATTCTTTAAACCATTACAGTTATCGCAATAAACAGTTAAATATTATTACATCCTTGTTGTAATGCTGATAATATTCTAATTTGTCAGCAAGCTAGGCAAATAAATTTAGATGTAGTTGTCAACACACTTGTAGAAATAAAGAATATAAACGCAACCACAAGCTAGAAATGCAAGTTGTATAGGTGTAAGTAAAAATTAAATAAAAAAAATTAAATATTAAAATACACCTTTGATTTGTCATAAAATGGTTTGCGGGTCCCTGGATCTGGGGCGCACACTGGAATTCTGCAGGGGGGCGCAGCGTGACATAGTTACGCCACTAACCGCAGCACTATAATACCAGATACAGCTTCATTCATAACCGAGTACCGGGGTCCTAAGCTGGGTACCGGCACCGGCTGAAATATTTCTGGTACCGCCCAACACTATCAGACTGTGTATTTTAGTCCTTGAAACTACATTCGCTCACTTCTTCGTTAGGTCGCGTGACGCATGGAAGCAGTTCCGTAGTGTGTGCACCAGAACGTGAAGCAATACCCGGGGTAGTAGAAGACAAGGATTGGCAAGGCCCTTTTGAAGAAATTTAATTTGAGACAATTATTACGCCCGGTCGCATCTATCGTCTGTATATTGATATACTTGTTACTCACCAGGTGGAGTGGGTAGCAGCATTCCTTTATGGGAGTGAGTTTCCTTCGGGATAACCAAGCAGAGTGGGGAAGTGGGGTCCCTGTTGAAATCATACGTTTCACTTTGACGCTTTGTTGATAAATCTGAAAGTAAAACAGAAAAGCAAAGGTGTGAATAGAGCAAGCAGCAAGAGAGTAATCCTTCAATAGTCAATACATACAGACACAGGAGACTTTAACGGTGGATTTTCACCAACGAAATCACAAAGGTTCTATTGTAGTGCCACCCATTGACTATTATACTGTTAACCATTACAACTTACATCAGATTAGTTCAATTTTTGTAAAAGGGCACGCTGAGGATTTTTTTCTGGGGACATTTATTTTTTTGCTCGTCAGTCTCTTTTTTACCCCTTTTTAAGCTTGTCTCTCTTATTTTATCCTTTTATGCCCCTTTCCTGGCCTTCTTTTTGCCCTTTTTTGGCTGTCTGCATGGCTGCAACACCAGCATTGATCGGTTCAGAAAATAAAAATAGAGCATATATTTTTTTTTTTACAAAAAAGAGGAAAAAGATTATTTTTCTGAAAAGGGCAGGGGCCATGCCCCCCCCCCCCCCGATCCTTTCCTATGCACGCCACAGAATTTTAGTCTTCTGTACAGCCGTACCATAGATTAGAAAGTTAACTAGATATACCGTCTCACTTCTTCCCGTCCTACGCGGAGCTCTGGCGGTAGTTGCGGCTACTAATACCTCTGCTAATGCTTTTGCCATCGAAGCAGCAGAAGGCAAAGCATTAGCTGAGGTAGTAGTAGCCGCAACTACCGCCAGAGCTCCGCGTAGGACGGGATGAAGTGAGACGGTTTATCTAGTTAACTTTCTAATCTATGGCCATACCCGCTGAGAAGACTATTGCAATGACTTTGTCCGTCCATCCGTCGCTTTTTTCAACTTCGCAACGGTACCAGAAATTGACGACCACTGTTTACAACGTTCGATTCAGTGTCAAAAGTTAGTTAAATAACATGGCAAATTAAAACATCGTTACTTCCTTATAGCTAATAGACTTCGTTGATCTAATTAAATTAAATATTAACATTTGATTGTCGAATTGATATCTTAAGGATATCAACTCAGCCGCAAAAACGAAAGCTTTTTAGCTTCGTTTAAAATAATCTCGTCACATTGTTGCATGAATGAAGAGGGTTGTTTTTAAAGTCAGCGGCTTGCGAGTCGCTTGGCCGCGGGGAACGCTTTCCCATTTAAATAACAAACAGGCAGCGTTTCCGCTTGCAAGCGAGTCGCAAGCCGCTGACTTTAAAAACATCCCTAATGGGCTTACCATCGAACCAGCTTCTCCATTAAGCATACTTGCTACTTACGAAATTAAAACTGTATTTAACAAATATTAGGCCTAAAAAAGGAAAATTAGGCCAAAAATCTCGTTGCCAGGGCAACGTCAAGCAGCTACGAATAGTGTGTTGGCTTCATCAACAGCGTGTTTCCCGTCACTTCCCTACTACCACTGATGTATATAGGCTACGTTGCGCGTTACGTTTAACACTGTAACTGTGTGCCCGAAGGCGCGCCGTGTTGCAAAATGAATAGGCGTACTATACAAATCAAATCTCCGTTAGCTGCTACTTACGAAATTAAAGCTCCATGGTAAGAATTAGGTCTAAAAGTTGACAAATGCTCCTAAAATCTAAAATAAGCTTAAAAGCTAACATATTTTTAACCGGCAGTTCTGATGGTTACCACTTTTACATTATATAATAGAGATAGCTGTTGCAATGCGTGACAGAGGTGTGCGCCTCACCATTGGTAGTGGCAGAACTGTACAGAAGACCGTATGCGACTATAGGTAGTCGCTCTAGCCGCTTGTTTCTTTTGTTATCACTTAAATGACGATCGTAACTCAAATAACGGAATGAAACAGCTGGACGTTTTATTAAACAAGCCATTTACAGCTAATGACTCTGTGGTGCCCACAGGTTTTTTTTCCGAAGAACTACTCTTCGTAGCTTTTTTTTTTGGGTGGGGGGAAGGGGGTTGGCTTCCTTAAAATATGTTTTTATTTGTTCGTTTTTAGTCTAACGAAAGTTTGCAGCATATTCTCTCAAGCGCTTGCTCGCAGCAAGCAAACGAATGCACAAAGAAATATCTTTTATGAACAAACAAACAAACCACGTGCTTCCTTAATTATTAAATAAAATATTTGGTACGTCCTCGTGCATCTGGAGACAAGCCGTTAAGGTTAACGGTATTACTCCCATTAGATGGTGCCACGGTAGAATATAAAGACAAGATCGTGGCGAAGGCGTATTAAATTTTTACTAAGTAAGAAGGCACGTGGCTTGTTTGTTGTGTTAAAAGATATTTCTTTCTGCATTCCTTTACTTGTTGCGAGCAAGTGCTAAAGGGAACTTTTTTTTTTATTATTATTAATTTTGACGAGCCTTATGTCCACCGAAGCAACCTAATGCTTGTATGGCTGAACCGGCTCAATTTTGAACATTACCAGATTTTTTTTTTTTTTTAGAGAAGAAGAAATCTGGTAAAGGGAGGTGCCAGCCCAGGGATTCGATCAGGGAAACCTCCGATCATCGTCGGGACCGAAAGATTGTCCAGAATTAGCCAGAATACATCCCATAGCCACTAAAGGAGCATGGTAGCTCTGGCCGGCAGTCCTGGCCAAGGTTCCCTTTCCAGGGTTCGACCAGATCCGCAATCCTCCAGCAACCAGGCTGAGCTCCCTCACCGCTCAGCCACGATGACCACAAAACTCAATCACGATAGTTGCTGCAGACTGTTATTTGGTGGAAACCTGCCTTTAAATAAGAAAAAAATCACCCCTTTTAGGGTCGGTAAATTCAAATTATCTTCGACTTCTGCAGCGCATTGTTCCCCCCCCCCCCCCTCCCCTGTCCTCTCGAACCTTCCGAAGGAGTCACAGTAATAAATAACGCAATTCACACATTGACGTGAGCACATTTCGTTTATTTTTTTCAGGGGAGTAGGGGATTAGCTTTGTTGAGCCCTAGCTAGATCGATCTGTCTCTTTGAAAAAAAAAAGTAACAGAACATAATTACACATGTATTGATTGCGACATGGCTTACTATACGTCGACCAACATTTAATAGAGTCTGATTTAGCTATACGAATAGATGGTTTAGCAAAAGGATGTAGGTAGCTTTGATACCCCCGTCACTAAAGCAGTATGTCACATTACCTCCATGACTTCCATGGCAACGTTAACCCCATTACTATCACGGCCTCATTAACCCCTTGACCACACGGACTTACCAATAAGGACCGACACACGTCTTGGCTGGCAAACCAAGCTCCAACAACGACTCGGCTTGTGCTTGGCTTCCGGGTGTGGGGAACACTCGCAAAAGTTACTTTGCGCTTTTCGACTATAGTTTTGTCAATTTAAGGGTGTTTTGTGTATCAATCTTACAGTGCATTCTCGCAGCAAGAACTTTGTTACGAGTTTAGTGAGATGGTTAAAGTATTAAGTAGTTTTAGCACTTTAAGCGATAAGAATGAGTTAAAAGCAAGTATCGTGCACAATTTAAAACACACTATACGTTTCGGGAAGTCAACCTTCCGTCTTCAGATGAAAATAAAACACTAATTTTTTAAAAATTCATGGCAGTATCTGCCCAGTCACCAAATCCGTAAAACCAAGAATTTTTGGTAAAACCAACCCAGTTCAGGCATGGTCCAGGCCTAAAACTTTAAAATTGTTTTACAATTTTTACATACCAAATGATACAACATGTTGTCAGATGGGCATTCGGAAGGTGAGTGGTGACAACGAGGCTGTGATGTCACGTGGCTATCAGGTGAGATAAATAAATATGCCCAATTGGCTTTCTATCCCATTTATAACCTATCAGGAGAAACAAAAAGGACAGGCCGTGTGGCAGGACGGAGTGTCGTTGATAATATTACCGCACGTTCCATTTCTCGTGAAGGGCCGTGACCCCTATGCTGCCAAATGTGGTCGTAACTATTATTTTTTTAAATTTTAATGTTTTAGGCCTGGACCATGCCTGAACTGGGTTGTTTTTACGGATTTAATGACTCAGCAGATACTGCCATGAATTTTTTAAAATTTGGTGTTATATATTCACCTGAAGACGGGAGGTTGACTTCCCGAAACGTAGTGTGTTTCAAATTGTACAAGATACTGGCTTTAACTCATTCTTATCTTATGGTTAAAGTATCGTTGCTATGGTAATAACACTGCCTGGAAATCAACGATACCGATCAGCGAAATGCATGCTATCAGGAGAGACATAAAGGATAAGCCGTGTGGCAGGACGAAGTGCCCTAGATAATATTACCGCACGTTTCATTTCTCGTTCAGGGCCGTGACCCGATGCTGCCAAATGTGGAACGACGGGTCGTAACTATTTTCTGAGATACGTTCACCTTAAAAATGCGCTGTATAGGTTTTTAATACAATAGATAGGTGCGAAAAATACCACTCTTGCTACGATTAAGCCTTGACCACACTGACGGCATTTTAACGCAACGCGAAATGGTAGGTCGGCCAAAGACATACAAACACTGATCGTCAAACACGACTGGAGAGATTTTGATGTTGTTGGCAACGCATCGCATCGCTTCAGATTTTCTTCTGTCCGCTTAGGGCTTTAAGGGCACGTTTACGAAACGACTCGTCTTTGCATTCTCGCAGCTGAAACGGCAAAGATGTCGTTGTCATGGTAACAACGCTTCCAGGATTATCTAAATCCGACAACCTTTGAGAGCAAATGCTTGCAGTCTTATAATTCGTGTCAGTAAGATAAAGAATTCCTCCTGACGTAACATATTTCCCAATCGCTTCTAAACTCAATTATTTACGCGTTTCGTTGCGAGCTGGCAGAGCTAAAATCGCGGCCATGATGGAATTTCAGATAGTTTCTAGCTGCGTGAAATGCAAAGGCGAGTCGTTGTGTAAACGCGTCCTAAGGCTGAAATGCTGCAACCCCGCCTGCAACAGAGCTGAATGACCGTATAGCAGGACGTCTTTGAACCAAGGACAGCTGGATAGAAATCGCGAGTCTCGCCTCCTGACTCAATGCCTAGATCACGCGCGTGTCGGAAAGTTGATGCCCTTTAACGTTGTTTTGGTAGAAGAAGATTCTGGCGCCTGTTGAATCAACTGGCCTGGAGCCAGGAAACGATACTACAAGAGTTCTCCCATTCGACTTTGTGACAATGCATGAAATACGAGGCGATAGTTACAGCATCAAATAAAGGATAAAAGCACGGAATGTGATATAACGAATAAAAAGCCTGAAAGGTGCAACATTTATTTTCCTTTTTTCGCAACGTGTCGGGTCTGTGTGCGACCCTTTATCAAGCAAAGAAAAAATATTTAAAAAAATGTGGAGTAGAAACTTAGTCTTATTTTGGAGTTTCTACTCCAACAATTTTTTATTTTAAAATTTTATTTACGCTCGATAAAGGGTCGCATACAGACCCGAAACGTTGCGAAATATTGTATAAATGTTGCACCTTTCAGGCTTTTTATTAATTCATATACAGTCTGGACACTCCACCGATATTTTGCCGCAGAGCCGCAAAGCAGAGCCGCAATTTACTTTTTTCTTAGGGAAAGTAAATCGCGTATGCAATATTTAATTCATTTGTAGACTGATCCATCAATTTTACTCGTCCCTCCTCTTCCACTCGGCCTCTTCCCCTCCTTTTCTCTCGCTTTTGGCCCCCCCCCCCCCCTCCCCATACTGCAAGTTAGTCTCCGTCCGTGATTGTCTCCCGGATATAGCCACTCCCGGTGTTTGGTCTTCTTAAGAAAGTCAGTCGCATTTGGAATATTTCATTGGTACACCCAGACCCAGAAAAGAAAAGACGCATGCTTGTGTTTTACTGAATGCTAAAAACCCGTTTCACTGAAAAAGTCTGCATTCAGTACGCAAGCTACTCCCCGCTGCAAGGTATTCTCCGTCATTGTTTCCATCAACTTAGAAACAATTCACGTCGGCACCACGCACCATCTATTGTTGCAACTCATTTTCCTTCATTTGCTCACGCATGCAAAGATTGTTGCCGCCCACTTTAATACAATTCAACTTCGCTGTCCAAGTCTCCATCTACGAAAGAAACGAACCTTTCCATCATCGTATCAGGCTGCTAATTTCGAGGCCAACTTATCGTCGTTTTGTTTAAAGTTTCCCGCTCTTAGCTGAAACACGGATTTGTTTTTTTTTTTTTTTTTATTTAGCTCAACTCCGAAAGTCCAACAGTCAAAACCTATAGCCCGGCCACAATGCCACAATCACGCGACCAGGCATTGTTTGCAAGGTAGCAATGATTCGCGACGTGCATCGCCAGTGTAGTCAACTTTAAAGCGATTGTTACACGTGTGTTTTTACAGTAATTGATTTTCACTCGCTTCCTTACTTTTGCCGGAATGAGTATTATATCAGATAGCCTATTATTGGAAAAATGTTTATTTGGCTTGGTTTTTCCCTTTCAGTTCTGATGGTGAAAGTGCATGGCTGCATTAAGTTTGAACTGGGGTGTTTTAATGGCTAAAACTTCTCTTTCAAAAAGAATAGTTAAAATCCGTTGCCTAAAGCACGTTATACAATAAAAAGAATTTGAGATTTACCAAATTGAGTGCCACTTCTTGCCACTAGACGTCGTTGTTAGCAAAGTGTTTTAACTGATTTAACTTGTATGCGTAAATTTTTCCTCTTTTCCCTAAAGAAAATAAACATTTGAGCAAAATGGCATAAATATAAGTAATAGTTATTGGTTAAAAACTATTGGTTATCGATTTTTAAACCACGGCTGCGATGATTTGGCTGCGAGACATGCAAATATGTCGAGGGGACGTAGGTTGGGACGTCAGCTAACTCGTATTTAATTAAAACGTGTTTGTGTTTTGTGAAAATATCTCGAAATGACTGAAGATCATTCCATTTTAGTTTACTGAGGGTGGAGTGGTTGGTAGACCGACGAGTCGTTTGCGTCCGTTTGTGGGGAGTGGGCAGGAAGGATACGCAGCGTCGTTTCGCCGTATTTCAGGCAAGCCAGGTCGCTTGTGTTTTCGAAGCTTTTCGGAGTGATAGAACTTCGATGAAAGGCTGCAGGGATAGAATGACATTCTGGGAGGGTAATAGGTATGTAATTCATTTTGAGCGTTTTTGAGAATTGTTTAAAAACTACGGTAATAGGGTATCGGTATGAATGGAGGTCATTTCATTTTAGTTTGTGGAGGGAGGGGGGAGTTAACGCAGCGTGAATGGCTTAGATATTGGCCAGACTTTTAAGAGTTTGCAGGGCTGGGATTAAGTTTTGTCTGTTTTTATTGCGTTACGTTTTTTTTTTCACGATGTATTTGGTTGTTGGTGTGTGCGTTCCCGGTCGCGTGATCCAGAAGTGTAAAAAGTGTGGGTTATCGGCAAAAATGTGAGGTAACTTGATAATCCACACTTTTTGCGATGACGCACATTTCCGGTGTTGGTTAACGGGATTTAACCAGCGGAAATTTAGCACGGCGTTTAGTTAGCGTGACGTCACAGCCGTGGTATAACGTCTGATAAATGCACGAGTAATTTAAACTGCAGTCAACTTAGTTGCAAACAAAGTTTCTGAGAACTTTACCAACCTTGGCAGGGCGGTACCGAAGGATACTTGGTTGGGGAGGGGGAGAGTCTTCCATTTTGCCGTACTCATCTTATATGATATTGCCAACTTGTTTCAAAAATGACATTAGTGCGCGGTAAAGTACTTTTGACAGGCTCCGGTAAACCTATCTAGAGAGTCTGGGGGAGCACTGTAAGCTCCCCCAACGGAGCCTGGAAGCTGAAGCATGTTGCCTGTTTCTGGCCTGAAATGGCACAGAAGCAACAAAAATAGTTAAGCAAATTTTGGTGAATTTACGTATTCGTTCTTTATAGGATAGTAGTATCTTTAGGATGGTAGGTACGGTGTGTCGCATTTAAAAAAGGAAAGTTTTTAGAACAGTGTGGTTTCTACAGTTTAATCACGATTAACAAAAATAATACATCCACTTAAAGGTAAGAATTTCGGATTTAACGCACTCTCAGTTTCCCTTTCCACAACCCATCGACTGCAGCAGATCCGGCCTCTCCTTTTAGAGCAAACAGGTTCAGATTTTCATCAATTGTGAGCCACTATTCAACAGAACAGCGTGTGACGATTATCAAATGATTTCACGAGTTGAAATCCTGCGACCGCAACTCGGAGAGCATTCAGAACACATTATGGACTTCATGCAATAAAGGATGTACTACAGATGGACAGTTTTATTAATTATTAGAAAATTCGAGGCAACTGGTATATTTATAGTGTGCAGAACAAAAAAAGTATGAATGAGCTAAAACGGCACGTTCAGCGGAAAACGTAGAACAATTGCTATCCTTATTTTTAGGCAGTCCGAAGAAGTCCGTGAGACGTCCATAAAAACGTTTGAAACTGGATTGAAAAAGACAAGTTTCAATCCAGTAGTGATTCTGCGTAGTGAGTTGTACATGTTCCCATACAAAATACAGATGCTGGAATTGCTGAAACACGGTGACAAGGATTAAAGGCTTGATTTCACTAACTTCATGCTGGCGAATACGCCTAAGAGAAATTCGGAGAAATTTCCTTTCTTCCAAACCCTTTCTCCAATTTTTGAGGCCACTATTTCAATAGGAGTAAAAGGGCACACATATAAATAAATAAACACACTGAACGAGGATGTTAAAAAAAACACAGTTTACAAAATATACAAAACAAAAAGCCTATTTTTGCATTAGCAATACCAGATTAGGACTGTAAGCAGTGACGTTTCAGCAACACTTAAAAGCTACGAATTTAAAAATAAATGAAACTGTAGTAGAAAAATAAATATATATACAAACGCCCGTCATAGTGTTCGGATCACGTTTGTTGCATTGGTGGTTAACCACTTATCTTCACTACAGTCCCCGGATGCTACGACGGGTGTTTCTTTATTTACCCAAGATTTTATAAGATTAATGGCACTTTTTCTGCCTTTTATAACAATTCCAGAACAATTTGGGAATGTTCACTAGTTTCCGAGCTTTGTAGAACAAAGTGACAGTTTACTCATTATTGACTGCTGGCATGTTTTATAAACCATTTGCTTGGTCACATATTCTTAACGTTTTAACAGATAGTCTGAATCATTGGTATAGTTGTCACAGTTACTAATAAGTACAGTTCTAACATACCGTTTCTGTAACGCCCCTACGTTGCACTGTTAGAAAGGAGGCTGTATACATATACTAGTTAGAGATTTCTTTCGTTTCCTGCTGCAGACGATTAAAAGAAAACAACAGTTTTGTTACCTGTGTAGGGACTGAATGTGGCCTTAGTTCTTCAGTGGACAACTTCCTCAAACGATAAGATTTAACTTTCGTTACTGAGGAGGCATCCCCCTGATTGGGCAAAAAATCGCAGGAGGCAAAAGCATCAAATCACTTTAATTTTCGGTCATAAACTGATCTTCTAGCTTTTATCACATTAAAAAAAGGTAAAAAAAAAAGTAAAAAAAGAAAATTCAAGAGTCTGTTGCCATTTGATCAAACACAACCCGCCATCTTGGAAAGTGACCAAAGAGGCGGGTCGTGTTTGACCAAAGAGCTTGTTTAGTGTGATCAACGTCAGAAGATTATTTTACGGCCGAAAATTAATGTGACTTTTGACGATTGTGCCTCTTGCAATTTTTCGCCCAGTCCGGGGGGAGGAGCGGGCTCCTCAGTAACCATCCGCAGTAGCAAATCGACAATTTCTTTTGGATTAACTTTCGAGTACTGCTCCGTATTGCTGAATTTAGTGCTGGATCAGGTCACTTTATTAATTAAGTGAGCATCCTCCGTTGTGTGCAAATTGTGTTAATATTATTTTAGCTTGTCATTCTTATAATAATAATAATTTGTTGCCGGAGCAACAGGACTGGCAAGGATCCAGGCGGTCACTGACTGCCAGCCTAAGAAGAGGGCAGAAGAAAATACACGAATAAAAAAGCGCGAGGGGAAGGTGTTCTTTTTAGTTTATAATTGTGTTTATGATAGGTAGCTGAAGTCTTAATTTGTAGATTTAATTTTCGTTACTAGTGGATTTTTGTGGCTTTGTGTTGTTGGTTCTTAGTGATTGGTAAGAGTTTATGGGGCAGAAAATCAGTGAAGGGTTATCGATCCTTGAATAAAATCTAATCTGGTCTAATCCTAAGTGTGGTTAGGAATTAAAGTACCTCTCAGGCAATAATGCCGTACGTTTGATGAGGCTGGACAAAATAAATCGTCATGAGGTTATGTTTAGAGAAGTATCGACGATGTTCAAAAAACGTTGGAATTATTGCCCTGTATTGACTGTATTGTGGTCTAGACACACCAAAAATAAAATGGTGTGCGAAATACTTGTTTATTAATTCGATCAGAAAGGAAAAAAGTGTACGTTGTTGTGCACGTTACTCGACTAATTTGTAATATTATTAAGCCCGTACGCTACCGCAACTCGCCTTTTCAGGGCCGAAGCTACTGGGGAGGATGGAGTGGGAGCTCCCCCTGCCCCCACCAACCATCCAAGAAACACATACAGTTGGCAAATTCGAGTTGTCGAGTTGGCAAAATCGGACAAATTTTCACTGCAAATTCCAGTTTCCACGAGTACTGGTTAATTATTATCATCATTTCGTCAGTTGGAAAGTACAGTTTACAATACATTTTTTTTCCCATCAGTTTTCGCAACACTTCTGTGTAGCTTGGAAGTAACTGAAACGCTAGCCCTGATCATTTCTATTTGCTTCCCTGCATAGCTAGACTGTAAGGAGTGGGGGAAGAGAAGCTCCGCGAAAATTGGCGTAGTTGGCGAAATTGAAAATTGACTTGGCCGTTTTGTTATGTCACCACCATAAATTATAAGGACAAAAGTGACCCAAAGGCCACGAAATGAGGGCAAAAATTACCCTACGGGACCGGTAATTATTTATCGCCGGGGAGGCCAGAGGACCCTCTCAAGGGAGAAGTCATAAATTTTTCAAGTCCCGTCAAAATGGAGAGGTCAAAAACACAATGACCAACTGAAAAAAAGTCATTTTTGGACCACAAAAATGGCACTTTCAGCAGTCAAAATTTCCAAAAACGGCTCAGCTTCTGGGGGGGAAGCCCCCCCCCAACCCCCCCCCCATGCTGTTTACAAGGTTTTGAAACTATTGATACTATTACTGGAAGTGCAGTTTTTACAAAAAAACTTTATAGAAATACCTTGGCACATGGTTTCTTGGCGTCTTCTGCATTTCAGGTGCTGACTATGTCAGGATGTGGTCATACAAGCAAACAGTTCGTTCATCATACTTTTATAGGAATCTCGACAAAAGATGGGTGTAAAATATTTTTTGGGGGGTAGTCACATCATTTGTGGACTTAGAGTGGGGGGAAATCAAGGTTTTTTTCAGGTCTTGAAGGGGGAGTCATCAAACATTTAGTGGTCACATTTTCATTTCCCACCCCCACGGCCATAAATAATGACCGGTCCCCAAGATCCCCTGAATCAATGGAAAAAAATTAAATTGGAGCATGTTGATTTCATATGTGAAGGTCTTCTCCAATAATACCTCAAGTTGTTTTGGACGAAACTTGGAAACAAAAATTAAAAAAAAACATGATTTAGTCACAATAAAATTTTTACGAAACCTACCCATCCTAAAATATGAATTAAAAAAATCAAAATTTGTTTGACAATTTGTTGCTTCAGTGTTCACTGGAGGCTAGAAACAGGCACTAAAGTAGCATAAAATGCTTCAACTTCCGGGGCTCCGCCCCGGACCCCGCTGGGGGAGCTTACAGCGCTCCCCCAGACCCCCAAGCTGAGCTAAGCGAACCCCCTCAAAAGTACTTTACTGGCTGCACTACTGGCATTATTTAAACCAGCTGGCAAAATCATAAGATGAGTTGGCAAAATGAGAGTCACTCCCCCCACAACCAAGTACCCTTCGCTACGGCCCTGCGCCTTTTAAGAGCCCTCGTAAAGTTACCCCTAAAGTACTTTAAGGTCAGAAAGCGTGAATATATATATGAATCTTTTACACAATTTCTGGCAGAAAAATTACGATCTAAATTGCTTTAAGGTCAGAAATCGTGGAATAACCCTGTTACAGGCCATCTTCCCCCCCGCGGGTGTAACTAGATCTAGATAAGTTCACGATTTTTGACCTTAAAGCATTTTAGATCGTAATTTTTCAGCCAAAACTTGACTAAAAGATTCATACATTCAGGGAAACCAACGTTTTGTCCCTTTACATCGTAGTTTTTCTGCACCAAAATTTAGTGCAGAAAAGCTTCATACATTAAGCAAACTAAATAAATTATAAATAAACTAGTAAACTAATAAACGTAAATTCCTGAACAAATGAGAAGACTTGCGTTAATGCTAACACTAACCCAAATCGCGTCTACGTAAATGAACGCATAAACGCCTACATTTTCGCCTACATTTATGCCTAAATACCCTCACTGGACAGACGTAAGATTCGCAAAATTAATTATGACTTTGTTGTGTTCCACCCGCCTTTTTTAGAATTAATTTTACACCCCCATGGACGTTTAACAGGCGATTTGCTCATAGTTAAAAAAAACTGTCCAGAAAACTTTTTTTTCTGAAGTGCTTTGTTGTGCTTTCCATGGCAGCATCTGAAAACAAGCAGTGGCTAATAGCATTAGCATACCTTAAAAGCCAGGCTTTTGAGTCTTTGCTAACCTTTGAAGGGCTAATCAATGAAAGTGTAGTTCGATATCAATTAAGGAACGCATGCGCTAATTAAATATTATAAAATGTTAACTTCCGATTCATCGATCTTTTTGTAAAGGGGTGGAATGATTTAAATTGACTCTGACACAGAGTGAGTCATTTAGGTTGAATGTTTGCGTGTTTGGAGAGGCGAGGGTGAAGTACAGAGTTCATTTCGACTCGATCTGCCGTTTTCGTAATCTCAGCCAAACAAGTGTAGCCTACTGTTAAAGGGCAATTACATCCATTTTGACATGCATGTTTGACTTTTGGATCACTTACACAATAACTAAACACAAGAATTGCGGTAAGAATACGTTAACTTATGTCCGATATAACAATTTAATTACTGCATCACCAAAACACGACACGGAGATCGCCATTGTTTTGCTGGAACGCTCAGAAATTAATGCCGACAGATGTCACTTTTCGATTTCGACTCGCAGCCGATTGAGATAGTTGTGAGGAGCTCAAGCGTCTGGCGGCCTTAGCTGGCCGGCAGTGTAGTGGCCAGCTAAGGCCGTCAGACGCTTGAGCTCCTCACAGTCAATACAGCTATCTCAGTCGGCTGCGAGTCGAAATCGAAGAGATCCGTCTGACGGCATTAATTTCTACGTGTTCCAGCAAAACAATGGCGACCTCTGTGTCGTGTTTTGGTGATGCAGTAATTAAATTGTTATATCGGACGTACGTAACGTATTCTTACCGCAATTCTAGTGTTTAGTTATTGTGTAAGTGAGCCAAAAGTCAAACATGCATATCAAAATGGATGTAATTGCCCTTTAACAACACTATTGTTAACCCCCGAAACACGTCTTGTTGATAACGTGACCATGTTCCTGAATGTGACGATAGTACAGAATGCGATAGTACAGAATGGTATACAAATGGTATGCCTACACACTATGGTGATGGTACAGAATGTTGTAAAACTGCTGATATTTTAGATGGTTCGAATACTTTCCAAAATCTAAACTTTTTTTTACTATTTGTTTGGTGCAGTTTTGCAACCGCTAATAAGTTGCTTTGGTTACGTTGGCAGTGTGTACAACTGGCACCCAAGAAACAACCTGGCATAGTTCCGATGATATGCTCTTCTCACTTAGATCAACTTAATCCTTTCATGCCCGAATTAAATCTGGTGAGTTTTTTTTTAGGTCAGTCGTGAAATTCGAACCGGCATTCACTCGGTTTGGAAATGACAATGCTAACCACTCAGCTGTTGCTGCTCACTTTGCTCGGGGTCCCCAGGGATCCCTCACAAAGCTCGCAGCATGGCTGGGGATTTACTTTTTGCTCCATCTTGTATACCCGTTGCCATTTGGCTACTGAGGGCACGAAATGGTTAAACTTGTCTTTTCCCCTTCAGATTTTAAACTACCTTAAATGTCTTGTGAATTGTGAATCAGCAAAAATAATCTAACAAAAAAACAAACAAAAAAACAGATTGCATGGACAAATTTCCATCAATGTAATTATGCAACCGGTATTTTACAACGAACTCTTATCTGAACAAGAAGTAGTTAAAATTATTATAAAAAAGAGAGATTATGAACTTAATTTTGAAAAACAGATTCCCGCCCGTTGTGGCGTTATATACGTAAGGTTAAACAGGATGACAAGCACCTGGTTCGCAGATACCAACTATTGTGAACAAAGGTAGGGAAGAAAACGACTAACATAGTCGAGAAATGCCACATCTTTTGTGAACAATTCTTTAAGTGTTCGTTAGAGAACATACAGTGACGGTGCTACGAAGGAGGGGAGGGGGGGGGGGGATCGGGGCACCCCCCCCCCCCAGATTTCGGTTTTACCGGGCGCCCTCCCCTCCACATATTTTGGAGTTCAGACAAATTTCAAAATAAAAAAAATAAAAAAACCTAAAACTAAAAACCTAAGCTTCCCTGAGTTGGTCTTATTGCTAACCGGTTCGGCTCACGAAAGCTTAGGTAGGTTTTTAGTTTTCAGTTTTTGTTTTTTATATTTTGAAATTTGTTGGGCCTTGACCAATGACCACAGCATGATACGTATACTGTACTTCTAAACTCTTTGCACTCGGTAACGGTGATGCAGCAATTCCCGAAACGTTGTGTTTTTATTGCATATTTGCGCACTGTCGAGACTTTTTAATGACTTGATATCTTTGGTGCTTTTGATTTATAATCTAAGTCACATTTCTACGTAGTTGTTTACAACCGCAGAGATGGGGGTGGCCGCGTTTGCGAGATGATCATCGGCCTACATTACTTTCTTCTGGTCGAGGTCAAAGAGAAAGTAGTCTCATTCTGTGATTTTAATCCCTCCCCTACGGATCCCATGGGTGTTGTGTCCCCATGTGTCCTCGTCTGATTCGTTTTATTGACACAACTTGGCCTTGGTTGGCAGCGATTAGAGCAAACAGCGCAACCCTTCCAAAGTTTAAAGTGAAAACTAGGTCAGAAGGGATAACTGCTGTATAGGGGTGGGGGGGATAGATAAGTTGTTTCTTGGTGGGAAGAAAGTTGTAGTCTGACCGACTTATTATCAAGCTTATGGAAAAATTAGAGCAACTTGTAGGACTGTTGTCGTTATCATCGGTAAGCTAGATTTAACTCGAAAGTGACAGTAGACGATAAGCAGGCACACATTTCTAACGCAGACGGGGAAGAATTTCTAAAAGCAAGAATTTAACTAAAAGTAAAAAAAATGGTAACATACTATATTTGCTGGGGGGGGGGGCGGAAAGTAGTCTAACAGTCGATTTTCCATTATGCGAATTTCCTGTTAGATGACTTTCCGTTATACTGTTATACGGTATACGTTCTTCCAATTATGCGATTTTCCAGTTAGACGATTACCTTTCGCCCCGAACGAGGCAGAGACATAAGACGATTTTCCATTATACGAATTTCCTAACTGGAAATTCGTATAATGGAAAATCGTTCAACAAGAAATTCGTATAATGGAAAATCGCCTAATGTCCCTGCCTCTCTCGCGCTGACGCGCTCATTGCGGCTGTACGTATAACATCAGAGACCGCAGTTAGACGTTAGTCCATTATACTATTATCCATTTTACAATATTCCGTTTAGATGATTTTCCATTATACGACATTCCGTTTAGACGATTTTCCAGAATTTTTATTTATGCAGATGTTAGACAATTGTCTTATTAGACGATTTTCCAGTTAGACGTTCGTCAGACGCCCCCCTCGGGGCTCGTGCTGCCACGCTCGTTGTGGCTGTACAAATAACATCAGAAACCGTAGGTATGTTATTGTCCTGTTAGAAGTTTATCCTTTGTACCATGGACTTGTATACTATCACACTACGTGTTATACGATATTCCTTTTAGATGATTTTCCAGATTTTTTTTTATTTATGCAGATATTAGACAATTATCCCATTAGACGATTTTTCAGTTAGACGTTCGTCCGACGCCCCTTTTGGCTATTTGCTAAACGGCCGGGTGGGTGTGGGGGTTAACAAGAACCTTTCTGTGTCGCTTGAACTGAGTTGATCAACTCTATTCGCTTGCTTTAAACTAAAAATGGCACTATCACCGATTGAAAGTCTGCAGAGTCTGGCAACATCTAGCGCTATCTAGCACTTGCTTGCATGAAGCGAGGCATCAAGAGAAGGAATGTACAACGCCATTTCTTTTAACGAAACAAACAAGCCATGAGCCTCCTTAATATTTAGAGAAAATGATTTGTTACGTCCTCGAGCACCTGGCATCAAGCTGGTAAAGGTTAATATTAGCACTGCCCGCTAGATGGCGCCACGGTATCTTCGTTCGACTTTTTCAATCGGTAATGGCGCTTTCAGTAGATTGTGTGACCACCATAAACCACTTTATGTCGCTTTATCTTAATTAAACCTTCTTCTTACGTTGATTTGACGAGTTAAAGCGCTTTTGTTTAACCCCTTACTCTTTAACCCATCCAGAACTAGTAGCTGAAAACAGCGTGCGAACAAGTTAAGAAACTAGGACTCCCATTAGCCTACCAGTCAGCAACATTTAACACGGTAAAATTACTTACAGCCTTACATAGGCAATGCTACCACGTAGGCATACCAATATTTATTACGCGCGAAACTCCACAATCCCTGTATTTACTTTGTACTAGTAGTTTACTCGTTGTTGCTGTGGTTTCCGTAACAACGTTCAAGTATGAAATAATTAGCATGTGGGATTAACTTAGCGAATGTTTTGATCTGTTAATATCATTCCTTTGCAAGGCCGAATTATTCTTTACTTGGCGACCATTTTACCAGATAATGTTTTTTTTTTTTTATATGTATGGTAATCGGATAAGAATGCTGACGCAGGCTTAGCAGAAAATTGTCCTCACTAGAATGAAGAACAAGGGTTTTCATTGTTGCATTTACCACGGGAAAATTGCTTGAATCTTACATATGTAGTGCTACAACTTAATTTCTCTCTCAATTGTTTTGGTTACCTGACAACATAAAAGTCACTGTTAGTGACGCAGCTTAACGTTTTATTGTTGAAAATAACTATGTGAATTACGTTGTGGGCTTCGGGCAGATGACCAGGAGTGGTTAACGCTCGTTAAACCCTTTTTTTGAATTACGTTAATATTTGCCTAATTACTAACTACTACCTGGTAACGCTTTTTTTTATCACGAAAATAAATTCTTCCATGCGGTGAATAAAGATGGTTAAACCACGGCTGTGACGTCACGCTAACTCAACGCCACGCTAAATTTCCGTGGGTTAAATCCCGTTAACCGTGAGCGGAAGTGTGCGTCATCGCAAAAAGTGTGGGTTATCAAGTTACCCCACACTTTTACCGAAAACCCACACTTTTGCCGATAACTCAACACTTTTGACACTTCCGGATCACGCGACGGGAACGCACACACCACCACCAAAATTATACAGCGTTAAAACCGTAACGGAACGAAAACGTACAAAAGGAATTACTTAACTTGCCGGGATATCCCAAATGAAATCATTTACCTGCTAACGCTCACATGTCTGGCTAGCCCATTCCAAGTTTATAGCCTCCGTCTAACTCTCCCCCCCCCCCCTCCACAACCTAAAATGGAATGACCTTCATTCCTACCGATTCATTACCGGTGATTTGAAACAGTTCTCAAACTACAAACGCACAAAAAGAATTACTTACCTTGCGAGAATGTCGGCACAATGTCCTTCTATTCGGGCCTGCTTCATCACATATCGAAGTTTATTCTTTCCGAACAGAGCGAGCGAGCTAGCTTACAAGCCAAACTTTGCGAAACGACGCGTCGTCTAACTCCCACCCACCTTCCAGAAACTTGAGCATAGCCTACAGTCTGCCTAACTGCCAAAGGAATCGTCCAACACCCACTCCCCCTCCACAAATTAAAATGGAATGACCTTCACTGATTTGACATAAGGTATTACCGTATTTCTTGAAGCAATTTTCACAAACACAAAACGTTTTAATTAAATAAGAATTAGCTTGACGTCCCAACCGTGATTTAAATAATTTATTGTTTAAATCGAGCGGTTATAGATTTTTAACCAACGGGTGCGATTATTGTCCGGTTCTCGTATGCAAATGGTCTCGGGCTCCGCCCTCGACCTATTTGCATAGTCGAGCCGGCCAATAATCGCACCCGTTGGTTAAAAATCGATAACCGCTCGATTTTAACCAATAACTATTACTTCCTAGGTCGTGTTACAGGCATTGCTCTGGAGATGTGTCCTTTTCCTATGGCCTCTTCTAATTGTTCAAGTAGTTCAGGAGTTATGGACCTCTAAACAACCAAACTGATTGTTTTACATTGTTTTAAACATTGTTTTTATGCAACAATGCCAAACCGAACATTAAATAAATCCGTGTGTTTGCAGTACTAATAAGAAATACTAATCATATGAAAAAAGGTGACTGCCGCCCTCAAAATCTAACTAAAGCCAAGAAAAAAAAAAAGAAACGTACTAGAAAACTAGATTGATGTTTCCATCTCATAAGTGCTGAGAAAAAAAATGAATTTCATCAATTTGGACTAAAAATGTGATATCTACCCCAAAACAAAACTTGTTAAGAATTTCCGTCAAGCTTTTCGGCCGGGTGAAGTCGTGGTATCAAACGTCAAGCTCTTTCGCCAAGCTAATCCCACCGACTAAGACTTGAAACGTTAAATGAAATAACTTAAAATTGCGCAGCAAGCAATTTTCATATATTTCATTTAACCTTCGAACTATTACTCGGTGGGATTAGCTTGGCGTTTGATACCACGACTTCACACAGCCAAAAAGCTTGGCGAGAATCCTTAACAAGTTTTGTTTTGGGGTAGATATCCTTTACACTACGATTTTAAGCAATAAACACGTTTTTCACTTACCAAATCAAGAAAAAGGTTGGGGGGAAAAGGTCAAAGGAAAAAAGGTACGACAAAAAAAAAAAGAACTGGGTGAAAAAAATCTGCTTTAAAAAAACCGTGGGAAGAAAGGTCCGTGGGGGAAAAAAACGGAAAGAAAGTCCAGGAAAAAAGGTCCGAGACAAAAATGTCCTGGATGATTAAGGTCCGCGAAAAAAGTTCTGTGTCCTGTACTCCTGTGGCTGGCTTCTGCTGAGGTTGTACATAATACAACATCAGACTTTGCCACTAATTATAAGTTCTGTTAAGACAGAAATGCCCAAGTAATTTTGCAAGGGGTATTTTTCCGGGCTAAGTATTTTTTCCAGGCATATTTTTTTCTCCCTGAACTTTTCATACTAGTACTAGTATTACTAGTACTACTTTTTTTATCCCAGACATTTTCCCAAGGATCTTTTTTCGTGGAGCTTTTTCCGTGAATTTTTTTCCTTGGAACTTTTCCCTTGGTCCTTTTCCCGTCCCACGTATTTACCACGACTTACACGTTTTTTCCCCATTTCACTGAATGTAAGGATTTTTTTTAGTGCTGTGCTCTCTACGCTGTAATGTTTTTGTGCATTACGCATGGTTTAGTTTACGAAACTGCCCTGTGTATTTTTAGAAGTTGAGTCCTTTGATTTGAACTCTACCAGTCACTTCAGCGTGTTGAGCAACGAATGACAGCTAGGAGCGGTTTAGGAAGGTCAAATGGTGATGGGTATTCCCCAGAGCATGAGAGGAAGGCCACGGTCAAGACAAGGATGAGGGGGAGGGGATGTAGGCGGCATAAGCTGGTCCCTCCAACAGATGGTCAAGGTTAATTTAGAACCAGAAGGGGTAACAATAGAAACTGCCATCCTACTCGACCATTCAATAAACCTGCAATGACCAATTGCATGTCATGTCACAAGAATTACAACTTTAAGACCATAGCGGCGTTTACGTTTTGTTTAGAGCTCGTTTTCAGTCTTGCTGACCACTTGGACATACTGTGTTAATACACGCTGTGGGCATTATTTATTTGTCCTTCTACTCTGTACGTGTGGCTCCATGAACGTCGTAAATTTTTCCATCGTAAATCTTTAATGTTGCGATGGACAACAAAATTTACGTTTTGTGAGTGAACATTTTTGTTGTTGTTGGGGGGGAGGGGGCGGGGGAATTGTACAATGGCCCGTTTTAAATTATGGTCTTCATACGATATTTCTAGAGGGCAAAAGGCCGCGAAAAATACACTGCACAGAAAAACACAAAAACACAACGTTCTGATTCATTACAGAACAATCATCAAGTGACGAAAAGACAAATGAATAATTGATTCAGAATAATTGTTAATAATGGTTATTAATTGAATCTAAATGTTGAGTTTTTCATGACTTTGGAGGCTGCTTTTTTTTTTGTCTATACAGTAAAGGTAACCAATAATGGGGACTCACACTACTGGGGAAAAAAATAGCAACGTATTGGTGATGAAAAGCGCTACGCATAATTATTGATACAATGACTGGTGAGTTACTTTGTGTTTATGGCTGTATATTGTAAACTATCACGGTTTACGAAATACGTAAAAATACACAGAGAAGCTTTAGATTTTCGTAAGAAGCTTACAACCAAACCCTGGATCTTACTAAGCAAACAGTCAGCAATAAAGATATCCTTGTGAAAAAACAAGATAATACTAATCTGAGAAAGAAGAGAAGACAGCTGCCCAAACTAGGGTTCGAACGCTGTACTTCCCGCATATTAGAACGGCCGCTCTAACCACTGCACTACTGCCTACAAACTCCAGCCGAGGTTCGTAGCTGTTCAACGTTTCTCAGTGGTGACAATAAATGCCACAAACATGCACAAGGAGGGGAAGAAATCGTAACTTCTTGGCCTTCACACCATACAAATAATGCTGTTTCTTGCGTTATTACACAACCACCCCACAAGGGTAAAGACCCACCAAGTTGTCTTGATAAAAAGTAGTGACACCAGCGCCACAGTGGCTGCCGCCAAGTTTCGCCACTATGTTATGACGAATTTTTAGAAAGGAGTGCTTTTCAAGTAGTGACAGCTCAGTCAGTAAATCCGTAGATGTAAAACTGGGAAAAGGTAAGAAGCTGGTTCGAGTTTACATAGGCAACGGTCGAATTTTAATTTCAGTGTTTATTAACTACAAGTCAAACGCTAATCCACTAAGTTTAACGGCCAAACTGCAGCTGTTTTCGTTCATCAATGGCTAACAGCCCTGGTGACGTCTCGGCTGAAAAAAGTGGCGCCTTTTAATTTTGTTGTTTTTTACTCTCAAATTATGAAATTAATGATGCTTCAGAATACATAGGAATATAACAGAAATTCCTTTCAAGTGAACAACACGAGGAAGACTTCCTGAGGCTGATTTACGAAACTGTTTTGTAGGGAATAAACCCAATGTTCCTGTGTACACACACTAGCTCTACCCATACATCTTGAAAATGAGGATTAATCCCTACGAAACGTACATGCCTCCATGTTGGTTTTTCAATTGCGAGGTTTACAACATTAGTTCCACGTATGTTGCAAACGCTATTATTTTCCTGTTTTGTTTCCCATGTACTAGCCGGTTTTGTTAAATTCACTTAAACGTACGTAAATGTTGGAAAACTATTTACGCGCAGGATGCTCGAAAATAGGGAGAACGTATGCCCTTTTAATTTATCTCGTTATAAATTGTAATCAGTTATTATAAATTATCACCGTGGCTATAAGTAGTGGCAAAGTTCAGCCTAGCTGCCTGAAACAGGCGATATGGTCAGGATCCTGGCGAAGTTCCTGCCAGTCTGTGCCGACCAGGGAAGCGCGAGAGACTACTAGACTCCTTCCGCGACTATGGGATCTACAGGGTGGTTCACAAAAATACTGACGACCCAACATTTTCTTAAGTCCAACTTTTCTAGTTAGCACCCCCTCAGAACCAGGAGAGAACAGAAATCAAGTCTATGAAAAGGGAAGATTTTTTCTGTCCTCTCCTGATTCTGAGGGGTGCTACGTCGGACTTAGAAAATGTTGCGTCGTCAGTTTTTTGTGGTCCATCCTGTATTTTGGACAGTATCTCGGTCTCGCACGGTGATGAGAGATTTCCAGGATCGAATTTATGGGTGTGCCCATGCCGTTACTACACATTTTACTCCTACGAAAACGTCAAGTAGGCCTAATGTTCATAATTAAACCAGTTCGTCTACAGAAGAAGTTGGCTTCAGACGACGTGAGGGCGGGTTTGTGCAACAACAATTTCTTCGCTCACTAGCTTTTACTTGGTTAATACTAAATAAGCTGGCTGCTTCTCGCCTTTACCGGAGATAGCGGCTTTCGAACGTAGTAACCATGGCAACAACACGGACGCAGACTTTTTCCTCGTGCCTCACGACACGATGTACGCTGCGTGCAACACGACAGCATCGATTTGTAACAACAAGAAAACAATTTTTACTGCAATACAAGACGACGGACTGATTTCTGAATGCCGGCATTCGATGGTTTGTCTTCGATTCGATAACTCCGAAAATTGACGCCATGTTGGATTTTGAATTCTCGCTGCGAGCAGCTATAATTTGTTCTACCGTCGTTTGATCATTGATAGAGTCTATTCTTGGAGAGAGAATAGAAAATTTCGGGAATGGCGTGAAATGACAACAATGTTGTAGCAATTATGTTTAAATATTGTTGCACATTGTTCTTTATCCGTGTTGTTGTTTATGATACATTTAATTTGTTATCTGTTACCGCATTCATTTAGTAGTGACGGGAAACTAATCGTCAATAAATTGTGGTTGACTAGTAAATAGCGTTCGGCGAGCGAGAAGGCTTCGTTGCTTAAAACGCGCCCTACGGCCACAAAAAAATTATTAGTAAGAAATTCGTTCAAGCATTTCGTTAATTACCAAGTGGCCTCCCAACCCGTATAACTGTTTTTTTTTTTTGGGGGGGGGGGGGGTTCTACAAGAAGAAAGTAACCTACAGATGCCAGAAAAGGTAATAAATGCAACAGTTTCTGTCGGGAAACCACACCGAGGGTACCAAAAGTGGTCGACGGGGCACTTGCATCCGCCATCCAGGCAGACGTAGAAGAAAAAAAAACAACCTTGTACTCAACTTCCGTGCTGATTTCGTATAGTAGACCTTTCTACTTTGCAGAAACGAAATTTGGCTTCGTAGTCGTGAATAGAAGAAGTAAGAAGTTAGCCCCTGACTGGCACTGAAGGAACCACGGTAAACATATTGTTAACTCAAAAATTTTCAGCAGTTTATTTCTGGCTTGTACAACTGACAAATGAAAACACAACACAATGAGTTGATGCTCCACACGTTCAATAAAAGCCTTAAAAGCAAATACTTTACTTAAGAACATTCAACTCAACAAAAACAAAACAACGCAGCCGCATGCACGAATGTCTTGGCTGTGAGCAAGTTCCATTGAGAACAAACCTACTAACTACAATTGCATCATGGGACTTTTTTTGAGAACGTTGTGCCATTACTGCAAACCAGCGCCGAATTATTAACACAATTTTTTAATTCCCAAATATGAAAAAAAGAGGAATAAAATATAAAAATCTTAAGAATTTAACAATTACGAAATTGTGATTGGTGCCTGGCTACATGTTAGCATTTCCGGTATGACCCAGATCTACAACATTTAAAACGTATGAAAATTTTTTTTATTTTTTTTTTATTTTCCCGTCATTAGGTTTGGCACAATCGCTGAAACCTACGAAAATTATGCGAACGCTATTGCGTGGGATGAACGAATATAGCGAAAGCGTTTATTGTCCTTTATGAAGAAGAAACAAGAAAAAAAATTAGCAGCAAGCAATGTAACACAAATACAGCTTACATTAAGTCAGTACTGGTAAACAACAGTTTTATGGGTGCAAACGTTAGAATTTTAAGCTATTTATTAGAAGTCTTTAGACTAAAGAAATGTGGACCACTGAAAAATAATTACGGAACTAAACACGAAAGTCAGGTGTTGGGTGATGACAACTTAAAAAGCTGTCTAAAACTGCTTGGCCATTTCAATAGCTATCTTTTCTCTGCTGATTTTCAAATAATCGTTTAGAAAAATGACGTATTAATCCCTTTCTGCTAGTTAAATTATGTCATCATATAATGATCAGAAAATCTCCTAAACAAAATGTGCATTTTATGAAGCCACAAGATGCATTTAACTTCGCCTTGTGCTAGATGGTAGAACCTATCGCAAGAGCTCTTGCAATAGACGGCCCCTAGTATGAGTCGGAAAAACGGACTAATAAAATTCGTCGGAAATTTCAGGAGGCGGATCGACGCTACCAACAATAGAGAAATAAGCAAAGAAAAGTCTTCAACATTTTTGGTAGAAAAGAAAAATGGGCCTAGTCAGAATTTTTTGTCATCACATCACATCCTCCCTCCTCCCCGCCCCCCCCCCCCCAAACAAAATTCAATTCTTTTATAGAAAACTGTTTTCGTAAATGAGCAAAATCCACCTTTCAACATGTAGAACCTACAGATGACGCACGCCTTGCGGAGTCTGGAAATAAAAAAGTACGGACGAACATTTTGAACATTTTTCAGATGTATCTAAAGATACCTCGATATTTGGTCCCTACATCGTTTCGGTGCAGTGGTTGCGAATTGTTGGACCCATTAATCCCCCCCCCCCCCCTCCCAAAAAAAAAATCATTGATCGGAATTGAAGTTAGGGTCAGGTTATTTATTCGGGGCCAGCCTCCCCTGACATTACTTTAATGTCCCCGTAAATATTGCCACATTTGTGTAATTAGGATCAATTTACTTTCAGTGCATTATTTTAGACATTAAATCGTTAATTCTTGAACAATGCAAATCCGGACAATAACAAGACCTTTTAAGCGTACCGCCATAATAAAGAACCATATAAACAAGTCTGTTAAAGCCCACACAAGTTCGAAAGCAGCAGCATTTAACCATTTATTGCGGTTGGAGCTAGGGTTTGTTGATTTTAGGTCAAGCTATTCAAGGTAGTGATTTAGGTCCGTACACACCTATGGTGCGTATAGGTTTTAATCTCGCCATAATCGTTAAACATTGTTCGGCGACTATTGTTTTTGTGCGCATTCCCACTTCCGCTGCAATATCAATCAAATGGCGATTTCCCTTGGTGCACCAACCGAACTGTCTTGTCACCACAAACGCTTTTGTACTCGAGGACATTTTGTCGGCAGCAGGCCTATTCTCGGCACTTTCCATGTCTTCTGCAACAAGGGCGCACACCTCCCCCTCCCCCTTAACGCTTTGCGTCCCTCTTTGGTTTCCCTCTCAAGCCGTTAGTGGGTAAAGGGGTCATGATGGCGAGTGGTGAGAACTGAGAAGTAACCCCCTTCCTTGGTCCTTAGATTTCCAATGGAATCGCCCGTTACACGTTAGTTGTACTGGCCAGAAACCTTCCACCCCCGTCTTTGACCACGAAGCTCTCTCAAGCTTCGCTCTCCTCACTATTTGCGGTCCGAGCACGTGGCTTATTGGTGACCTCAGAAACCTTTGACCAGGGGGGTAGTACGCGTTCACTTTTGCTGACCTACTTGCTAAAGGATTACAGTTACTATTGGCACGCTGACCAAACAAGATGAGAGGAAGGGGGAAAGGGGGGGAGGGTGCCTCTTCGGCAACTAATGGTGATCGATTGCGCCATTCTTTTAAGATTAGTAAACAAAATCGAGTTCCTTTGATGTTTAGTTAAAAATATCCAACAAGTTTACTTTGCAGGCGTAGGCAGCAATAATACTCCCTCCACTCCCTCATTGAGTAAATCGAACCACAAACAGCATAAGGAAGACGAGATATTGTAATTTCGCCAATTTACTGCTTGACTTGGTCACAATGTAAAAACAAATACACAAATAAATGAGCTGGTGAAGCAAGAGGTGTCAACTGAACAGCCTCTTGCTTCACCAGCTTATTTTATGTACAGCCGTACCGGCTGAGAAGACTATTGCAACGACTTTGTCCGTCCGTCCGTTGCTTTTTTCAACTTCGCAACGGTACCAGAAAGAGATGACCACTGTTTACAACGTTAGATTCAGTGTCAAAAGTTAGTTAAATAACATGGCAAATTCAAACATCGTTACTTCCTTATAGCTAATAGACTTCTTCGACGTAATTAAATTAAATAATAACATTTGATCGTCGAATAAAAATCCTAAGGTAACACTCAATAAAAACAAATGGATTTTAGCTTCGTTTAAAATAGTCACATCACATTGTTGCATGAATGAATGGGATTACCGTCGAACCAAATTCTTCATCAGGCCTATCTGCTACTTACAAAATTACAGTAAAACTGCATTTTTAAAATTAAGCCTAAAAATGAAAATTAGGCCTAAAATCATATTACCATGGCAAGGTCAAGTTGCTACGAGTAGCTGTTGATTCGTTATAGTGGCAGCTTCGTCAACATCATCCCTCTCGTCACTTCCCTGCTACCACTGATCTATATAGGCTACGTTGCGCGTTACGTTGTAACACTATAACTGTGTGCCTATAGGTGCACCGTGTTGCAAAAATGAATAGACTCACTATACAATCCGTATCTCCGTTAGCTGCTACTTACGAAATTAAAACTGCTGGTTAAAATTAGGCATAAAAGCTGACAAGTACGCCTGTAATGTAAAATAGGCCTAAAAGATAACACGCTTTTTAACCGGCAATTGTGATGGCTACTGCTTTTAGATTAGTATAATAGCGATAGCTGTTGTAGTGCATGATAGAGGTGTGCACCTCAACATTGGAAGTGGAGGAGCTGTACAGAAGATCGGTGCGACTAGGCAGTCGCTGTAGACACTTGGTTTTTTGTGCATTTGTCTTTGCATTGTGACCAAGGCAAGCAATAAATTGCCGAGATTAAACATATCGTCTTCCTTATGATGTTTGTGGGTTCGACTTAACTATCAGGGAGTGAACTTTTTATAATTAAAAAATATATATACAGGGTTTATTGAACCTTATTCCAGTGAACCCAATGGTATAAAAAATAAATGAATGCAAAGGTCGGGAAGTCTCCAGTTAGTGCCGTCGCCAAATCATATAAGGTTCCATGAATAATGACAAAAATACAGCATCAGAGTTAAAACAAATAGCCATTTCAGTCACGAATGAGTTACCGTGTTTCGGACACCGTAACCCCTGAGCCAATAAAAACATTGTACTTCACTTTCAGACACGAAAAAAGTAGTGATGTCATTCAACAAAGGGAAGGCCGCCAAGGTTAATCCTATTAGCCTAGTTAATCGCACCGACTACTCGCTCAAAGTTAAATAAAAACTAGAATATTGCTACTAGCGGTAGCAATCTTAAAGTTTTCATTTAACGGCCAAAGTATTATTCGGTGCGATTAACTTAGCTAATAAAATTAACTTTGGCAGCCTTTCCCTGGTTGAATGATATCACTACCATACTTTCAAAGGCTGACCCTTTTTGGAAACTTGGCGACTTGTCTTATACCAATTTTGGTTTTGGGTGGATATCACAACTTTCATAGGACTGTGAACGTACCAAAGGTGACACAGTGTTATCTTTCATATAATAAGATAATTCTTTCAAAAAAGTCACATTTGTTCACTGTTATTAAACGGCAATTAAGATAAAATAAAAATAAAAACCTCATTTAATTTTGGGGGGACGAACAGTCCTGGGAACGAGAAGTCCTACTTTTGACCAGTATGGAACGTAATAAGGATGGCGCTTACTTTGCACGCGGTAAGCCTTTGCCCGACTTTTAGCTATCCTTTTCTGTTTTTTTTTTTGGGGGGGGGGGGAGGGAGGAATGCTGTAAATTACGGGGTCAAACAAATAATCTTATTTTCTGTTCTGTTAGAAACAGACAAATTGACGGACGGATTCCCGTTGAATTGAAAGGCGAAGCGAGCGATTGTCTGCCTTGAGCTGTCCCAAAGTGTCACGAAGTAGTAAAGAAAAACGAACTCGTTCGATGTTTAGGGTAGATAAGGTTTCATAAAACGTACGCCAACTCAGGAAAGGGCGATAAACAATCCTTTCCCCTAAGGTTTTAACGTTTCAGTCTTTACTCTAAGTGTGTGGTCTACGTTAAACTTCACTGCTGCATTTAAACTATCAGACAAGGTCACTGAAAGTCATGCACAAATCTGTCAAGCTAGGTAGGCAGGCTAATAGTTATCTAGTGTAATAATTGTCCTGTTAACAATAGATCTCTCGCGCCCACCTCCTCCATCCCCTCAAAATATGCCTTTGTCCTCCACATTAATGCCAAAGTGGTTAGTCAAAAGGGTTGCTTGCTTGGTTGCTAAATTTGGAGTGGCTCATACTTCAAGAAAATACTCGTAATTTTACAGAGTATAATTATGTAACAGGAACCGGTTTGTTTTCGATCTGTTTAACGGTTGCAAGCGAATAACACGTTTTTTCATGCCAATTTTGACCGCCGTCTTGGACTTTCACGTAACAATACACATGCGAAATATAATTTCTTCAATAGTTGCCATTTTAATGCCATTTTTTCAAGTGCATGCTAGCTATGTTTTTAAAATACTGGTTTTTGGTTGGTAAATTTAATTCTTAACTGTATACTTGTACATACATAGCTGCTTTGAAATTCTATGTGTTCTGGATTATGACTTAAGCATGTTTACTGTAATATAACTTTCGCTGTACTACACTATAACTATATCACAGCATGTAAGGTTGTTACATGGTAACTTTGCGTGGTTATCGTTTTTGTCGGTTTAATTTGTTGTTTCATCAATATTTATTTTGTTTGTTATGGCAATGCCCAGTCATGTAACGCCCCACAGGGGCGATGACTAAAAAAACAGAGTTAACGTTAAAGTTTAACTTGAGTAGGAACCCAATTCGAATTGTTAGTCGAACCCAGTTTGTGGTAAATGTGAGTATAACCGTTTGGGCATTGCAAACGACTTGGTTGCTTTTGGGAGTTCATTTTTGGGTCACCGTGTTTGATTTTCACAAATCTTGAATACGTTTAAAAAAAAAAACCGGTTACCCCTGAATGCTTGAATACAACGTGTTTTCTTAAAGAACTTCTGAATTAAATCCGTAACCAGTTTGTGTTCAGTCTTACGAAATAATTTTCTTGGGTGCCATTTTCGCCACTTTTTATCTCGATGTGTCACTCGTCGAATTAATGCGATTGTGTCAAAAGACGGGCCTCGAGCAAATCAAGTCAGCCAGCCACATCTCCCCAAACGGTGATTTCCCCTTTTACAGAATCCCGTTTGGTAGAAAATAAAACGGATTACGATTTTGCTGTGAAACGCGTTGCGCAGAATCAAAATATTGTTTTAAAATATACCATTGGAGAAGTTAAAAATGCATTCCTAATTGGAAGGAATTTGCGGTTAGTTGCAGATAAAATGAGCACGCTGTAATTTACCTGTTAAAAGTATTCGCTTTCCCCTCCATGTTGTTTTTACGATCGAATCGACTTTTTTCTGGTCTCCTCCACATAATGCAAGTATGACGGAACTACATTTAGTAGGCCGATGACGTACCTGACAGTCACGAGTGGCATGATCTGGCTTCCCAGCAATGCACGATTAATCGTTGGTTACCATGGTGACAGAAATATCAGATAGCATTAGCTTTCTGCCCAAACTTTCCGCGTAAGGGCGCGTTTACCTTCTCGCTCACCGAACGCTATTTGCTAGGCAACCGTTATTTATTTACGATTAATTTCCCGTTTCTGTTATATGAATGCGGTAATAGGCAACAAATTAAATGTGTTATAAATAACAACACGGATAAAGAACAAAGTGCAACAGTCATTTTAAACATTGGCACAACATTGTTGCCATTTCACGCTATTTCCAAAATTTGCTATTCTCGCTGAAAAAACAACTTCTAGCAGTGATCAAACGACAGCAGAATAATTAGCTATACTCGCAGCAAGAATTCAAAATCCAACATGACGTCCATTTCTGGGTTGGCGAATCGAAGACAAATCATCGAATACCGGCATTCAGAAATCTGTCCGTCGTCTTGTACAGCAGTAAAAATTGTTTTGTAGTTATAAATCGACGTTGTTATGTTGCATGCTTCGTACGTCGTGTCGCGATGCACGCGGAGGAAATTTGCGTCCGCGTTGTTGCCATGGTTGCTACGTAGGCTATAGACAACTTAAAAGCCACATTCTTCGGCAAAGGCGAGAAGCAACCAGCAGATTTAGTATTAACCAAGTGAAAGCTAGTAAGCGAGAAATTTGTCGTTGCGTAAACG
>JAHWFP010156945.1:32323-54850 GCA_023313725.1 Lithobius niger | reverse complement strand
TGATTTCAAAGGTCGTAGGTTCGATTCCCCGCTCAGGCAGTCTGACATATAAGTCAAAGAGGCAACGTAAATAGGTTGCATCTGTATTTATTTTACCCATCCTGAGCCAGTGGCATAACGTACAGGTAGGTTAGGTAAACATTGACATTGATTACGGACCCTTGCAACTCGGGGGCCCACCAGGCGCCGAAATATGGACATGGACAACATCATTGAGATTTTTGCATTGTAAAAAACTTGTCGAAAGTATCGCCGTAAGAGCCTCAAGTAGTGAACTATACTATGGCATGCAAATTTCATGTTCAAAGTAAAATATGTATAAGCAAGTCCAAGTTCCCATTTAACAAGTGTAATAATGTAGGTACTAAGCAAAGCTTACAATAATTCGACAGTTAAGTAGGCTAAAAAATACCACACAAACATGTTTTTTCATACATTTTTTCAAGCATTATTGCCTGTTTGCATTACGAAGCTATTTTTTGGGACTGAAAGTTGTTGGTTGTTCGGGTAACGTAAACAAAACAATCTACAGTATGCGTATAATTTGGACCAAGGCAGTCGGAAAGGTCAAAGATAATTTTTTTTTTGGGGGGGGGGGGGGCAATAAATGAGGGAGGGCCCGACCAAAAATTTTACCTATGGGCCCAGAGACACTTTGTTACGCCACTGTCTTGAGCCATTGGCTCTCCCGTCCTGTATAACTCGGGGTTCAGAAAATTTATCGATAAAAAAAAAATACACCATCGTGACATTACTACTGAATAAATTCGACTCACCCCGTTTCAACTACAACGTTTACCAACTATCAGAGAACACTACCGCAACACCGACGCACCGCCGAAACCCTAGTTTAATCTTTTCATAAGATTATGTGGTCTGGAATAACAGATCTAAAAATTACTAAATAAAACCAATCCCCCTTTGACGCGGTGACCCCGCCGATTGAACGAAACGTATTCTCCTGTATCGAGGATCACGTGCTAGAAAAAAGAGGGCTGCATGCAACGTAATTCAACAAATCAAAAAATCAACTAGCCTATAATTAATTTTATTATAAGTATTAAAAAGAATATTTTCCTGCAAATAATTTAACATATCACGCACAGATCCTGTAAAACACATTTATTTTTTATTTTTCAAGACCTCGCAACAGAAGCGAAAAAATCTCTATTTTGGGAGTGCTTCGGTGCCACCATCGACCATTAACGCTTGCTTTGCAGTGCAACCGCTCAAAAGGGACAAACTCTCAGTGGCCGGTGGCGAACTAGTCCTTGGGGTCCGCCTCCTTAATATACAGGATGGCTCATAAAAACGCACGAGCTGAAAAAATGTTTAAGTACGTCCTTTTTTAACATTTTTCTTATAGTGAAAATTGGGACCATTTTTTCGTAATGCAGTTGTGGTCCCTATTTGCACGTTTTTTGAAAAAACTTCTAAAAAAGTTTGGACGTAGAGAAATTTTTCAACTCGTACGTTTTTTAATGGGCCACTTCATTTTCTTTAATGGTGGTGGGGGGGGGGGAGACGGACCGGGAGGCTCGATATTCATTGTTTAAATACAGTTTATTTCTAATTAAATAACTTAATATACTACAAAAGTGCCTGTTTTTTTTTATAAATCTAAACTAGTGGAGTCGCTCGCATCGCTCGCTCATTCCGCGTCGTCTCGCTGTGCTCGAGGAGATTTCTTGCTGCGACACTTATGATACAGACAGACTTTACACATAAAAAACGATTAAGCAAATTATAAGAGTGTAGTATGCGATATCGGTTATCTCGAGAGATGGTCAATATTATTTTTTTACGTTCAAGGAGGCAAGCAAAAAGAGCAAGCAATATACCAGAAAAGCGCTGTTTCTGATGACAAACGCTGATTTTCGCTCGCTTAGCTCACTCACTCAGCGCAAACATTTCCTCAGAAACGTGACTGAATCAATGTAACCACCAAGAACTTGCACACATCACTTGTAATTTGTGTTAGTATACACTTTACATGGGTTTTCTTGTTTCACTTATTTTAAGAATATTGTTCTTTACGTCCTGCTCAGTACATATTTATCCATGGGCGTCTTATCACTTCACTTTCTGATGATCCCTCATTGGAGAAACATCTGCAGAACGTCAAGTGAAACGCCAGGGTTTGAATGTAAATTAGGCTCCAGAAAATTGTCAGAACACCAGCACAAACAAACAGTAATTTTAAAATAATTCCAACGTACAAAAAACTGCTAATTGGAAGACTAAACACTTGAACCCAACGCAATTAACGCATATTAAAATTTGAGCTGAACGTGGAAAATCAGGCTCCAAAAAATCGTCAGCAAACCCCCACAAACCAAACAGCAATTTTTAAAATAATTTTTAACCAACCTGGTTTAATACGAACGAATAGTTATAGAAACTTAAGAAATAGTAACACAGTAAGTAAAATAGCGCAACTGGAAATCAGACGTGACCACCAATGCAGCCCACTCAGTCATAAATCATTAATCATCTACATTATTATAGATTTATGATATGCGTGCGTGTTTGTACCTCTACTCCTCTGTAACCAAGGCACCTACAAAGATGGGAGTAGGACCAAATGACAGATGATTAAATTGCTGAATTAATTTAAAATTCAAAGTGCATAGCACGTGTTAACAATGGCTGTCCCGAAAACAAAGTGAAAACACAGTAATAGCATGAACAAACTATGACGTCATGAACAATTGTCATGAGGGTTAAAAAAAACTTTGACGTTACATTTGCAGGTTCTTATGCGAATTTGAAGGTCATAATATCAAGTTACAGCGCTAAAAATAGCCCTAACGAAAGTGTTAATTCTCTTTCATTAGCGTCGTCGATCCATGCTTCATGTAATTTCTTTGATTCCAAGAGCATCACAAAATCGCTGTGCTGATTATTTCGACGCAAACTAATTGCAATTGCTCACAGTTTGTTCATCACATGCCTCAGCACGTCTGCATTTCACCTACATCATTCAAAACATACGATTCGTTTGTTTGGACGTTTCTACGTTTGTACATTTTCCCCACCGAAAGTAAGAGATGAAAGATTGAGAGAGCAAATCGAACACATTAAAAAGGGTTTACGTGGAAATCGCTCGCTTTGTTCGCTCAATCCGCGCACCTCCGTGCTTCAGAAGCACGAATGTTAGACACCCTTTTAAAACCTGGTCTATGGGTCTGATTTTTCCAGGCATCAAGTCAGTTGATACAAAACCAATTTTAAGATCTATATGTGGTAAGTCGCAAAATACTTCGTCCTTTTTGGTTATTTTTTGGTGCATCCTTTTCCAGTCACCTCGGTATGTAACTAATAGCTTCAAGACGGTTTTTACCCCAAGCTGTGCCAAAATATTATAATTTTTTTTTATTCATTTACATTTTGTTTGATAAATTGTAAGTATTTCTGACTGAGGTCCATTTTTCAGAATGAGAATTTTTCTTGCGTATGATGGGGGGGGGGGGGGTTGTTGTTGTCCCCCCCCCCCACCACCCCCTCCAAACAGATCGACCGTGGTCGTATTGCATGCCTGAATGTTTAGACCTATTTAGTAAATTTTTGTTACTGGAACCTATGTCACTCTTGTATTATTTTTTTAATTAGCACAGCCGGCACGCAGTGCTTATTAGAGTTCGTTTACGCACGAGAATTTTCAAAAACTCGACCGGAGGCGGAGGGACGGCTAACAATATGAAAATGTTACATGAAACAATTAGCGTCCGTACATGACACTTCGTTAGTCCGGACTAACTCAAGCACCGTGCTTAAAAAGTCACCGAGAGCCTAGCACCGTGCTTATAGGTACCATGTACGCGATGTACGCGATGTACGCGATCAACTGAACAACATTTTCCCATACAATTTTTGGGGCGAAGGCAGATAGGAGGGTTGTTAATGTCAGTTTCGTGTGGCTTTGTTGTTATTGTCGGTTAGGTTAGGTTAGGTTAGGAACCGGCTTCGGTATTTCACTTGAGGTAATAAACTGGTTGGGGTTTGGCATTTCACTTGCCGGACTTTCGCCCAGTTTCATGCTTTCCGGCGCGGCGCGGTATTTTGGACCTTCACCATGGCCAAACGGTGCGTTTGCCCCAAAAATGGAAGAGGAAAACATTACTCAGCAGATAATTCTTAGTCCATTAAAAAAAAAAATCGGACGGGAGCCCGTTTTCTTCCCATGCTCCCTTTACGCACATGGCCCGAAATTCGAGAAACGAGAAAAAAAACTACCTTTAATTTTCACGGAAGGTACTACAAATTGATCCCAAATTGCGGAAACTCGTTAAATCATCATTATCATAACCTAACCAATTAACTGCTCCAGTATGAAATGCCAAACCTCAAACTTACCTAATCTAACCTAACTGACAATAACAACAAAACCACACAAAACCACACGAAACTGACAATAACAACCCGCCTACCGGAACTTTTTACAAAAAAAAAAATATAAGGTGCCCTGCCGGCCCTGCGAGCGAACGCAAACACCGTATAGATGTACGAATTGTGGCGGTACAAATCTACTTTTTTAAGTCGTTTTAACACATTTCCGCGCTCCAAAACCAACTGTCTCTGTATTTAGGAAGGTGTAGGAGCCATTTGGAATCAATATTGTGAAGGATATCGAGTATGTGCCTAATGTAAACTTTAGCCCAATAGTGAGTTTTGTCTTTCGTCTATGAAAATAATAATGTTGCGTTTTTTTGCATAAGCAGTTTATGTATTGCTTTATGAAATTCTTGTTTTTTCTTGAAACCATCTTTTTAAACATATTTTTGGAACCACGTGTACCTGATAAAACTCAGACGTGATGAACCGTTTTTAAAGAACGTTTTAGGTTGTAAAGGTTTGCTATTCGCGCGGAATACGTGGAAATGATTTGGAATATGTGAACATTGATAGCGTTGGAATCGAGGTTGGAATTCCTACTTACGTAAAAACCAACACTGGTAATGGTGAACTGTTCTAACTTACGTAAGTAAGAATTCCAAGGCTGGCAGCAGAGCTTACTAATGGCATGGTGGTTTACTATCAGCATCCTTGGGTAAAGGACGCTGATCGAAAACCATAATATTTGCAGCGGTTTGTCTGCATACATTTAACTCACGGCTGCAACAAAGAAAGAGTTGTAACGAACGATAGTAAACACATTCACCATTGTTGGAAAGTTGAGAAAGTTGAGTAAACTTCGTGTTACTCTTGTTAGCAGCATAGAAGGAACATTTCAGAATAGAGCCACAGTCACCAAAGTGCGCACGAAAGACCCCCATTGATGAGGAAACTATTCATTAGAATTAGTTTCCCTCTTGGATTTCACCAGCTAAATTGACCCTCTCACTGTCGTGGGGCAGATAACTCGGTTTGGAATTTGTCGTTCTTGGGTAAAGGAAATTTCTTATTTTGGGAATCTAGCAACAGTCACCAATTGCGTTCTTGGCAAACACGGTGTTCGGCTATACCAAAGGTTAATAAGAAGTAGGCTACAGAAGAACAACATGGTATACCAAAGTATTATAGGCTAATTAATTAGAGAACAAGAATGAACTCGTTGGACTTTTAAGATAAGATTTAACTGAACCGAAGTCAAAACATGAAAGGAACACGAAGCTGTCTGTCAGATAATGCTGCTGTACTGTTTAGTTCACGTGAAACCTTACTCAACCATTAGATAAGTAAATAAAATAAAACCGTTGTATATATATGGTCGTCAAGTATACCGGTCGTTTAAAGAATATATATATTATTTCTAAAATAGATATATGTACAACATACACACACACTGTGGCTTCTTTCACCGTGTCTGGCTGTGTCTGGCTTACTGTTCTCGCAGCGGATTGGTCGAGACCTTTTGGGGGCGGAGCTTAACGCTTTTCCCGTCCAAACAAACGTCCAATTCTTTACTCCATGCTTATATGACCTAACCTGACCTGATCTAACCCAAACTAATCTAACTTAATCTACAATAACAACAAATTATCGGCAAAACCATATGAAAAATTACAACCACAACAAAACTTTCAACAATTGACTAACTCTTGGTCAACTCTTGGTCATATGCGGCTGACGCTGAGGCGAATCACAATGGCGTACTTTTACTTGTTTATACTTTAGCATCGTAACGTTGTTGTTTGTTTATGTCTTCTCACAAGTTTTGCTTCTCTCGACCAACCCGCTGCGAGACAAGAAAGGCAGGCAGACACGGTAGACGTGGAAGTAGCCACTCCGTATAAAAAACTTAGAATAGTAAATGGTTTTGTATGGTTGTGTTTAGATTATCGAGTAATGTATTTTTGATGTTGGTAAAAGCCTGGAGTTAACGAGCAGTAGCAGGGTAGAGTTCTGTACCTGGCGGAAAACCGGTAAAACTAGGGGAATTTATCAAGTTTGGAAAAGTCAGGAAAAATCTGGGAATTTGTTAAACAATATACTCCAAGTCAGGGAATTTAACATTTTTCGAGACGTTTTTGCCTGTTTCATTTTTTTTATTCTATAAACCTCACTTTGTTTCATTTAACACTGCCCTGTTCTATTGGTTGCATTTCTGATAAAGCGAAAACTCCTTAAAAGCGCCGGTTCAACATTTTGATAGCGTTGCCTATATTCTAAACACAGCATCCACGTTCCACATTCTCCGTTATCCAATAGGCTGATATGCGTCACGTGATCTCGTTTTAGTAATGAAAATTCGCCGCGGCGCTGCTGCGAAGTGTCGTTCCTTTTAAGTTACCGACCGCTATTTTCTTTATATTGCTCAAAGTTTCAATGGTGAAAAGGAACATTTAAGCCTAAGTAATATGGGGTGCATTTCTAGTTATGTTTAGATCGTGGCCTTAACTCTTAACCAGTTAGGGCTGTGCGATTTTTGATTTATTAAAGCCATGCGTTCGACTGAAATATGGCAAAAAAAAATGTTTTTAATCCCACACCGCACCTTCCTTCGACCGAAAAAAATATCAGTATTTTGGTTTGAAAATCCTGGTTAAGATCAGGAAATTTGTCATGAGCTTTTGAACGAAACCCTGGAAACACGCACACATTAACACACGCTAGCCTACTTTTTTGTGCTTAATTGTTCAGTACTATTCGTCAGTCTTGTCGCTTTATTTCCGCTCCCTACTGATGATAGCAATTAACTTTTTTTTTTACCATTTTTTGGGGATGCAGCTTAGTAATTTCGCACTTAACACGACACACACAGACACCAATCATGGGATTTACCTACCATACCCAAAAGTTAAAGCTGTAAAGAAAAACTAATACAACAGTAAGGTTTCACGTGGACTAAACACTGCAGCAACACAATGTTTGTGAAATATTACCAGATTGCGTATTCGTGTTCATTTTCTCTTTTGACTTCGGTTCAGTTAAACCTTACTTAAACCGTCAAACGAGTTCGTTTTTGTTTTCTAATATTTATTTTCAAATTGCGTCTTTGGAGGCCGAGTTGCGCCACTGCGTACGTGCAATGTATAAAACAAATTTTGTCGTTTCCAGTCTACCCGAAATGGCTGTATTTCAAAGCACAAAAATTCTTTACCCGACGCTGTAATCATTTTTACGGTGGCACAGTTAGACTTACAATTCCTCACTCCTAACACTGTTCTTTGTGTGTTCTTCGTGTGATTAAAAAAAAATTGTCGAATTAACGTCCTTTTCAAGTGCTAAGGTTATCTCGTTATGGAGAGGGGGAATTTTGCTACGAAATACCTAGGATCATTTATATGTCACAATCGGAATGAGACCTTTGCTAGTTAATTTACACATCATTAGGGACTGGTCATTATGTATCGCTGGAGGGAAGATTTATTTTTTACACGATACCAACAAATGCGGACCCCCACTGCCTGGCTGTAGAAAAATGAATGCCCCTCCAACACGTAGACAACACCATTTTCAGCCCGCCTCCATTCTCTTAAACTAAGCATCAACACTACATGGATATTGAGGCATGTCATTGTCAAATGTTAGACCTTGACGTTTTAAATTGCTTCAAAATACAAAACATTTTCAGTTTAGATGCACTTGTTGAGCTAGACAGTTCTTTCGAGTAAATAATATCTACCCCAAAAGAAAACTTGCTAAGGATTCCCGCCAAGCTTTTCGGCCGTGTGAAATCGTGATATCAAACGCCAAGCTCTTTCGCCAAGCTAATCCCACCGAGTTATAGTTAGAAGGTTAAATGAAATACATGAAAATTGTCGGTGGAGGGAACGGGGGGGGGGGGGGGGGTTATATTTTAAAAATTTTTTACAAAAGAGTGCTTATTTTTCATTGGAAAAAATCAGTTATAGTGGAGACAGTTGTGCAACAGACTATTTTAATTCGTGTAGCTATACAACGAACGAAGTGAGAAATTGTATAAATAAAAATTGAATAAAAACTACATCTTTAATGCTTAATGCTTGGGTGAAATATCCTTCATTATAGATGATGGGGTAGGGCAAAGGCCAAATGAAGTACAAAAAAAATCTTGGGAAGGGGCACCAAAATACGAGGGGCCGCAAAAAAGCCAGCTCTCCCCGGTGCAGAATTTACCTTGAGCCGTTCCTGAGTCCGTGTACGGGGTCGCTGAAATATTTACGGTTCATCACTGCCATACCCGGCTTCTGGAGCGTACTTCTTTTTTTCACATAATAGTTGCCCAGGAATTTATTTAGGCTATTTACTGCTTCACTTCCTGACAAGTCATTAAATAAAAAAATTTTAAGTTTATTTTATGATTACGCTGCTTTCCCTGCACCCATACAACGCTTATTAAGCAGTAGACGCTTTGATTTCCGCTGACAAGCTTTAGAAAATTCTACGGGGTTTCAGTATTAGGAGTGTGTGTGTGTGTGGGGGGGGGGGGATCACAAATTGATTGTGGCACGGTATGAAATTTTCCCGGTATATACGAAAAATACCGGAAAAGTGGCACCAGATTTTTTAATGAAATCTACAGAAAGTACACGATCACGGGTAATCATGGAAAAAATTGGCAGAACGCTTATGGCTAAAGACAATAATTATAAGGAGTTAAATGCCATGGTAAACAAACAATTTTTGCATAGTTCTGCCCGGCAGTTTATTAGGGGAGAAAACAAATATGAAATAAAAGAAAATCTTCCAATCGGACATGTTTCACAACTCGTATCCTATATCGAAACGCAGATGGCTGTTTCGACCTACTCGACAAACCACGCGACAGACGAAATAACGGTATCCGCGGAGCCCACTGGGTCGCAACGGGGCAGCTTGACCCCATTTTCCGTTCACTGTCTCTACCTCCATCGATCAACAATAACCAGTCAAAGTCCATCACTTACCAGTCGCGTATGAATCCTCAGAGTTCAGCGTTGGTAGAGAATGATAGCGGCTGAGGCCAGAATAGAGATTTGCACTGGGCGATTGCCATCTGAAGTAGGTCCTGTCGCCCATCGGGTTGTCCGCTGCTCGACTTGCGGGGGCGGTAAAAGCGGAGGCGGTCGCTGTGGCCATCCCTGACCCACCAGACCGACTACCCAAATGAAACTGGTAGGCCTAAAGAGCATGAGAGGGAAGGGTTTAAGAGTCACCCTTAGGCAAGATAGAGGGAATCGCATGCTCTTTGACTCCCCCTCCTCCTCCCCCCATCTCTTTCCCCAACTCTCACCTCCCAATCTCAATTCCCAGGGCGACCATAAGGGAGAGTCGGGCATGAACGGAGAGAAAGGAGATTTTTGTGACTTTCGTTTTCGGGATTGAAAATAAAGAAAGATGGAAAGGAAGAGGGTTTTATGACTGCTGGCTGGAGGGTGTAAGGGTATTGTGTACCATAAACAAGCACATGTGCGGCACCCATTCAACATCAAACTCGCATCACCAAAGGGCAAAAGTGAAAGTCTGTTTTAAATGGAGTCAGCTGCATTTCGAAAACAGTCTTGAACGTTAATACTTGATTACAGCAGCCAAGGTCGCTGCGCCGTATGGTTTTCCGTCAGAATTTTCTATTAAAAAAAAAAGTCGTGAGGACTCGCACGGTTGGTGCATGGTATGAATTTGGTCATCACTGGGCTTCACCTAATCCCCTCACCTTCTCTTGCCGGCCAACCTCTTTCATTACATATGATTGTCTTCTGTTTTAATTGAGGCTGGCTGTTAGCGATCTTAGGGTCCTTGCCAGAACTGTTACTATTGTGACAAAATTATTATTATTATTCAACTGTTAATACAACGACTGGCTGTGAGCAGTGACGGCGTCAGGACTGAATTGTTTGGGGGGGGGGGGGGGGCCGACAGAGGGCACATGGGGCGTCGGACGAACGTCTAACTGGGAAATTATCTAATGGGATAATTATCTAATATCTGCATAAATAAAAAGTCTGGAAAGTCGTCTAAACGGAATATCGTCTAATGGAAAATCATCTAACCGGAATATCGTATAATGGATAAACGTCTATTTGCGGTTTCTGATGTTATATGTATAGCCGCAGCGAGCGCGGTAGCGCGAGCCAGGCAGGGGCATTAGACGATTTCCATTCTACGAATTTCCTGTTAGACGATTTTCCATTATACGAAAATCCAGTTAAACGATTTTCCATTATACGAATTTCCTGTTAGACGACTTTCCGTTATACTGTTTTACGGTATACGTTCTTCCAATTATGCGATTTTCCAGTTAGACGATTATCCCTCGCCCCAGGGCACATCTCTTAGGAAACAGATTCGCTCAAAGATTTTTTCAGACAAGCGCATTACGTACTTTTATTCCGTTTAATTCAACCTGAACATAACATAAGCTTCAATGCAGTGCAACGTTTTGTAAAATACGCCTCATGAACACAAAATAAATTAGGCTATACCCATATTGGAAAGTAGCTAAACGAATGAAAATCAATGAATGAAATTAAATTAAAAAAATAAAGCACCGTTTGTTCATTTGATTACAGGTTTAGCCTACAAGTTTTTTTTTTATTTTATTTTCTGGTGGTGACCTGAGTGCTGGGTTTTGGGGGGCCCCGTATAATATTTTTTTTTGGGGGGGGGGGGCATGGCCGACCCCTGGCGCCGTCTCTGGCTGTTAGTGCCTTCGAGTGGCCTTTCATACGAGGTGGTTCAGCAAAAAATCAACGTCAGAAATTTGTCCAAGTCCAAGAGGGTACAAACTTTTTTTTTTAACTATAAGTGGCGCCATCTACGGCAGTGATATTGTTCATTACAGCTTGCTCCCAGGTGCACCAGGACGGACCAAGTTTTCTCACTCGTGGCTTATTTGTTTTGTTTAAAGAAATGGCGTTGTTGTACATTCCTCTGCTTGATGCAAGCAAGTGCTAGATGTTGTCAGATTCTGCAGACTTTCAATCGGTGATGATGCCACTTTAGGTCCCAACTTTTCTCTCTAGGATTTAGAAAAAAATTTTAACTTTAAAATTTCTGCCGTAACGTTTTTTTTTTGTATGCACCCTGCTGTGCATATCACGTATTTTAGTTGTAAATTAATTTCAGGTTAATTTCTATGAAAAATAATTATAACTACGAGGTGTAACAAATTTTGATGCTTGACAGCCGTAATCCCCAAAACCCTTCGCCGTATTTATTTTTTAAATTTAGAACTTTAAACCACAAATTTGACTGACAATGGATGTGGAAAATTTTTAATATTTAATTGAATAGTCCAACAGATTTAAAAGTCAACCGTGGAGAAGGCAGACAGACAAACAAACAAACAAGCAAACCCTGAGGTTTGTCGCGCTCCCAACCGAAGCCATGGTGCCTGAAGGCGAGGAGGACAATTTCACTAGGCAATTCCAATCTGAACTTCAAGATTTTTAACATGTCATAATCGACATGAGAAAGAGGCATCACAGGGCCTTTCTTTTCCCGAAAATGCTAGGGGGTCACTGAGGTCAGATCGATCCAGGGACCTCTTGCACGTGAGACAGTCGTGCTAAACTTCAGTTCAGGCTACCTTACCCAACAGCAGATAAAGACCAGCGAAAGATGAGAAGCTCCTTTGTTCTTCTTCGTTCCGCGCATAACTATAACACAAGCGATACGAATATTGTCACAACAATGACGAGTCACATCTTGCTCGAGTTAGTGATTGTATTTTAATCGTAACCTATCACGGTCATAAGAGATTTATAAAAGAAGCCCCCCCCCCCCCCTCACCACCTTCAAAATAGTCACTCGCGGATTGCTCGCGAATTACTTATTTGGGTTTTAACTGGCGTTCCTACAAGGACTTCAAGTTCTCAGAATCCACGGGTTTTATTGCTTTCAGTCTTGCAAACGTAACGGAATAACCACCTGTGGGATTTAGTTTGCAAGCTAACATTTTCCCTGCGCGTATTCTAAAATCTACAGCGACTACGCAACCAAATCTCCCTCTCCATGCCCCCACTTTCCCCTCTCCTACACCATCCCCAACGTGAAGCACACTACGAAAATACGAATACGTGACATAACACACTGGTGACCAGCAAGTAACTTCTCGCATGGCATTTGGTGACCGTAAAGCTTGCAGCATGCTCCGTTCCGTTCCGTTCCGCCGACGAAGAGAGCCTTCAGGACCGTAGTTAGTGACGGAATCAATGTGTGCTGGACCTTCCGTTGCAGTCAGTCGCTAACTACAGTGGCCCTGGAGGCTCTCTTCGTCCTGAAACCTTACAGAAAAGTTTATTTGTGTTCCTTTGCTGTTTCGACTTCGGATCAGTTAAACCTTACCTTAAACATCAAAGGAGCTCGTTTTTGTTTTCTAATTAATTCTTTACGCTCGGGCATGATGACATTTAAGTTCAGAAGGCAACTGAAATAGGTTCGCATCTGTATTTAGTAGGAAAAAGGCGTTGTGCGCAGGCGCGTGCGATTAGTTTTTGACTGAAAAGCTCTGCCTCGACCACCGGTCCGTGAGCCGACGGAACGGGACGGAGCAGTATACGCGGCTCTTCCAATTTTAATCCAAGCAGAAATTTGATGGTCTGCGACGTGACCTGACGGAATGGAACGGCGTAGTGTGCTACAAGCTTCAGACGACGGCCGTTGTCGTCCGTCATGCGCCTGCGCACAATGCATTTCCTCGACTAAATACAAATGCGAACCTCATTCGGTTACCTTCTGGACTGACATGTCATCATACCCGGGCGTAAAGAATCAATACCTAATTTACTACCATTTTCCATTTAATTACTTATTTACGGTCACTATAAGTAACAAAGTTCTTCTTCATTTGCAATCCCAATTTGGGCGCGATCAAATTGAAAAGCTTAACGGAGCCGACTGAAACGGTTAGCGACGGAAACAATGTGACCTGTACCATCCGTTGCCGTCAGTCGTCGGAATGGGACGGAACGGAACAGTGTGCTACAAGCTTTAGTCGGCTCCGCTGAGCTTTTATAATTGATCGCACTCAAATTGACAATGCAAATGAAGAAAGACTTGTAGGGACCTTAAGTAGGTAATTAAATATAAAGTCGTAGTATATTAGGTATTTATTCTGTACGTTCGGGCATGATATAGGACCGTCGACTGACAGCGGGCCATCAGTTTTTTTTCCGATGCCATCAATTTTTGACTGAAAGAATTTGCCTCGACAATTACGTCCATCATCCGACAGGGCGTCAGGGAACGGAACGGAGCAGTATACGCGGCTCCTCTAATTTACTTGCTTTTAATCCTAACAGAAATTTGATGGCCTGCGATGTGGCGTGACGGAACGGAACGGAACGAAGTAGTGTGCGACAAGCTTTACCGAGCCAGCTAGCCGGCCAGCTGGATACATAGTCAATAGAGCGTTTTTTTAATACCGTTTTTAATTTGGAAGGGGTAGGAAGATAAAAAAAAAATTAAACGATTCTGAAAATACGAATACGTGACATAACACACTGGTGACCAGCAAGTAATTGTAATTATAATTATATTTATTTAGTATTCTGCCACGTATTTAGTATTTAGTATCATGCCATGTCGGAAGCTTGTTTTAAATGCTGAACTTTTATTTTAAAGCTGTAACCTAAAAAAAACTTTAAAATTTAGTTAAAGTTGGAAATTGAAAATTGTTGAAGCCAACTGGGATTTTAATTTTGTTGGCTTGCTACAGACGCTCTTCTGCATCGTTCATTTTGTGACGATAGAATTGATAAAGGTACCAACTTCTCGTGTTTACGACTGGGTGGCCTATTAGTTGGAGGAACTTCGTTCTCCCCCTCCCCACCCCACCCCAATAATAGGCCAACCAGTCATAAAAAAAATGTGCTTTTGACCATTGACGAAACGAATTTTTCGAAGTTGATTGTTGAAATCTAAAACTTCGAAAACATGTCTAACGAAATCCGGTTAATTTTTTTTTTTTACTTCCGACACCTTTCTCACATTTTTTACCATTGTTCAAACAAATTTTTCAAAGTTTATTGTTATTTCGCTTAGGAGTAGACTTAATGATGTGAGCAGGATGGATGAGGCTTTATTAGGGAGGATTAAACAAACGAAGCTTCAACAATCAGCAAGAGGGCGAGCGGGCTCATTCTTGCCACGGTAGCAAAGAAAAAGGACGAGCAGCCGACAATGAGAACGGATATGCGCTCTAACAATGAGAAACAAACACTATTGGTTCAATAATGCTGACTATTACAGCCGAGTTGAATCAACGGAAATTAGCTAGACCGGCGTATGTTACGCCGCGGAACAGTAATGACATTATAATGTGTGTTAATGTGTTAGTTGTTAGTGTTTAAGTAGTGTTAAAGTTAGTTTGTAGCGTGAGCGTATGGCTTAAGGCCCTTTTTTCTCAATAAAAACTCAAACTCATATTTTCGTGCTGAGAGGCTGTTCCAAAATGGTCCAGTAATGTTGTCAGTGGGAATATGAATAACCCTTACCCAAGAATCAGGCACGTGCAAATCACTGGTGGAAAGGTTGTTGGTGTTGCTTTATGGATATTTAAATTCCAGTGACATAGAATGCCCGTTTAGCAGTTAAATTAAATCCACCCCAAACTGGTATAAGAGAAGCTGCAGTTTCCAAAATGGTCGGCCTTTGAAAGTAGTGATATCATTCAACTAGGAAAAGGCCGCCAAGGTCGGCCTGATTTTCTCCCAGGTTTACTGCAGTGCATTTTTTTTCTCTCATTTCCTGTAGTCTTACTATTCGCTCTGAAATACATTCTTTTTTTTTCCCGTTGTCATTTGGTTTGTTAAGCCGCTTCCACACTGGACCCCGAACGCGGTGTTCGGGGCACAGGCCCCGACTTGTGCCCACAGGCAAAACCCGACACCCTTCCTTCCTTACCTTACTCTTTTCCACACTGAACTCCGACATCGCGTCCAAGGTACGGACTTTAGTTAATCTTTCTCTCGCTACAACATTTTTGGCGCCATCGTCGTAGATTTCTCCCCTCCCTCTCCCGTCCCTCCTTCTGCTGTCCCTCTATCTGGCTATTGCTTATCAGCGCTCCAAGAGTCAAAACATTTCCCTAAAGCGCGGGTCCAGGCTCCGACCCTTTCCACACTGAAACACGGGGTCGGGGTCGTGGTCGACGTCTCAAGTCGGAGTCGAGTGTAGAAAGGTCAGCCTCGGGTCCGGACTTTTTCCTCAGTGTGGAAGGGTTATTAGTTAACGAGCTGGTTCCATGGCTCACATGTTAAATCTGATAGAGTTTAATCATAGGAGTTGAGTTGTGTTTGAATGGATAAGCAACTTCCAGCTCAAATGCATAGCCAAAGTGCGTAGTCTTCGATGGCAAGCGTGACTCACGAATGTACCCAGAATACAAAGCGCGTCTGCTACTTCCGCCTGACCAAGCCGCCATGAGGTATTCGCAGTTGATCCGCTCGTAGTCGGTGGAATTTTCTGTGAAATACGTCCTGTACTACATTGTTTATGATGTATCAAACGTAGGTAAGATAAGAGATTGTTATATTGCCAGGCGTAGTGTACGTGCCATTGTGTTTTGTAACAAAGTTTGACAGTCGAACGAAACCTTATGGCCGATTGTTGGGAAAGTAAATATCGTATTTTTGTAACACGAGACGGGGTGCTTATGAATGCATGATATTTGCAAGAAAACCGGTGTAGAATGAGTCATCTTCTTGTGACAACAGTAAGTTTAACCAACTTAAAATGTCGTAGCAGCAGAAAAATTGAATCAATTACTAAATCTAATTTAGTACCGTTATACCAGTTTAGTACTGCGTTATACTAGGCGTCGTCTGCTTTCTCCGCCATGTCGAAAGATGGTTTAGAGGGATTAAACCTAGTGCGTTGGGTGTAAATTTCCGATCACGCGGCCGCGAGTGCCGATTGACGCCGCGCTCTTACACTTCCGGTTTAGTCAAGTTGCTTATCCACCAAACCACAACTCAACTCCTATGGTTTAATATACCAGTACTGATCGTTAACGGAGGTAGTGTACATGTTCGGCGCAGCTAGGTAAGGGTAGGCGTACTGGAAAATGCCCTTTTCAAAAATCGGGTTTGGTCCAGGTGTACGCGTGGTGGCGTACAATGTTGCTTCTAGTGTTGGTATTTTGGTAAGTAACAGAAGTGATTCGGTATGCACCATGTTCAGTACATGTTATTGCGTGTTTTTGTATCTAAATAGTAGCCTACTGTTGCACTGACCGATTACGACAGTAGGCTACTAACATTGCTCTTGCTTGGGGTGGTTAGTTTCGATTAAGTGATCACAGTTGAAATCGTAAACTTAGTGGCAGCCTTTCTTTACAAAGTGGACTAATATCATTCCTTTACAAAGTGGACTGTTAGGTAAATTGGTAGTACGCTACCTTGTTTGCTACCCTTGTACGCTACCTTTGGTGTGGATAATAATAGTCTTCAAACTACAACTTTGCCTCTGCATCCCAGCAATTGCGTAATGCAACAAGACGGTGTGCTAGTCCATCGTTATTTTTTAACGACTTGACAGCTTCTCCTATAAGGGAATGCGATACTATCTTAACAATTAAATACACGAATTAGAAAACAAAAACGAATTCGTTTGAAGCTTAAGGTAAGGTTTAACTATAATACGAAGTCATAACAACAAAGGAACTCAAATAAACTTCCCTGTAAGGTTTCAGATACTGCAGTGTTGCTGTACTGTTTAGCCCACGTGAAACCTTACTGCTCTAGTCAAGTGTTTTAAACATTTTTACATTTCCACACGATAGATCAGCTAAGGATTGGCGCATTCTACTTGGCTAAACGACATCGCTGGAAAACGTTAAAAAAAAAAAAAAAAAAACAATTGTCTTAGTGTGCTCAGTACAGCTCTACAGGCAATTCAGGTTTCGTGCGAATCCGTGAAAAACCTGGAAATGTCCGGAAAAGTAGGTAATAAAGAAATTCCGTGCCTGGAAAAGTGCTTGAAATTCTTGAAAAATAATATATGTATCATCAGTTAGGTGAGGAACGGAAAGTAGACGACGTGACTGAAGAACATTGACAAATTTACCCAAGAAAGTAGACGAGTGTGTATCCTTTGATTATTCTTAGTTTGTTTGGGCATGAAAAGTTTTGAAATGTGGGCTCTGGCTTTAATTGTATTTACGTGTATAATGGTTGAAGTACAGCAGTAAGGTTTCGCGTGGACTAAATAGTACGGCAGCACTGCAGTATCTGAAAACTTACAGGAAAGTTTACCTTTGCTGTTTTGACTTCGGATCAGTTAAACCTTACCTTGAGCATCAAACGAATTCGTTTTTGTTTTGTAATTTGTACTACTTTGGCGTACCATGCAGTTTAGATTAGCTTGTTTTAATGTTTTTTTATCTTTATCAATTACGGTTTAATAATCTTCAATCTACTGGCGTTTGCTGACCGACTATACACAACCCAATATGGAAACAAACCCTTTAATCTTCAGTCTACTTCTGCAGCTGGCGTTTGCAGATTCGCATTGTTGCATAATAACAATGTTTAAAACAATGCAAAATACTGGTCGTTTTTTGAGCTCGCTAATCCCCGAAGCACTTGACCCGTTAGAAAAGGCCTTATTGAAAAGGCACATATACAGAGCAATACGTGTAAAATGAGTTAAGAACCAGCTTTATAGGACAAATAGTTTGATCGGCAGAAAGCGTAGCAGAAACGTGTCGTGGCAAGAATAAGCAGAACAAAAAGCCAAAAATGAATTTCATCGTTTCAGCTCAGGTCCAGATCTCCGATTTGCTTTGGCTGTTTTTAATGAATTTTGGTATGCTTTTGACGAAGTCTAACACAGCTGACATACCCAATTTAATCGAAAAATATTCAGAGACGGCAGAAATATATTAAGCATCAAATTTCGGCTTTAACATGAGGCTGAGGTCAAACCTTATAAAATAACAAGAAAAACAAAACAGCACAACAATAATAATTTTAATGGTGGGGGGAGTGGTTGCATATAGTTTTTTAGCCGGCACCGACTAGTTCTATTCTATGTCGTCATTTCTTGGTGTTTACAAAATTTGCCTGTTCTCCCGTAAAGAACAACTTATGATGATAAAACGCCGATAGAAAATTTCGCATCTCACAACGAGAATTAAAGTTTCAAAATGGCGCCTATTTAAGTTTTGTTGAATCTCATTGCTCCATCGAATGTTGCAAGGTCGAGTGGAACGATAGTATACGGGCAGGTTGGTCCTTTCCCACCCCCCAGCTCATTAAGTCGTTTTCCCGCCAATGCTTCGTGTAAAGTCAATGGCTCTGGTCCGGTTTGGCTTGTGCGCATGTGCGTAAGCTGTTGAGCTGCATGGTGACGTCAGTGGTACCAGCAAAATCAACAGCCAATGGAAAAGTAATATGCAAAACGCTCGGAAGAGACCCCCCCTGGAATGTTGCCTTTCGAAATCAGTCCGGCATTTTTTAACTGTGGGCATTTTTTTTCTAGTCATAAATCGCTGCCGCACTTCAAAATGCATTGAACTTCGTGTTTCGAGCCAGAATGGATCATCTCCCTAAGCTTCATTACCGTGGTTACTTGTTGTAGACAGTTCGAACCACTTTCATAAAAGGCGAGAAGCAACCAACGAATTAACTATAGCAGTAGATGAAGTGCGGGAGAAATCGCGAGGCCTTTGCATAAATGCTCCCTATACGAACTGCTTGACGTAACGTGTGTTTGTATTTAGTGTTTGTCTTTAGTGTTAGACATACGCACACCCTGTGTAAAACCTAGCGTAAACACGCGTGCGTTAAACTGGATTATTAATGTCATTATAATTCAGTGTCGAACAAAGCGTTCTGGTTACGCTAAAATGTCATTATTTGATTTTCGCCCAAGTGCGTGACTAACGCCAATCTGAACCAAAGCCGTAATTTGTTGGCCAGTACGGTGGTCAACCGCGGCGCCATCTTGTAAATAATTAATGGCCCTAAAATGGGCCTAATGTCACGGTAACTCAATACGTTGCTCTTTTTTTGTCACGGAACGAGCGGCACGCGAACAGGGGAAGTCGATCTTTATCGGAAAACACTTCACTTTGCTGGGATACAACAAAAGAATAATGCGGAACAATACACGCGCTCTGAAATCAATGATTGGATTGAGGCTTGTTAGACAGCATTTAAAACGAAACAGGGCGGTGGAAAAAAAACTCAGTTTTTGTTAAAAATCGTATTTTTTGAGGGAAATATGAGTCTGTGGTGGAAATTGTGGGTCACTCCAACAGCTGTGGCCTCTGTCACGCTTCGGCGTTGTGGTCACTGCATCCAGGAGCGGCATGTTGGAAATACGGAAGTGTCTGCATTATTAATATTTGCTGCATCTGATTAGTGGCAAAATTTAAAATTACAATAGCTCTGGTATATGCTTTCATTAAAAGGTATAGTTTATAACCCTCGTTTATATTGCAAAATAAGAAAACACTAAAACCAGTGGCGTGCACAGGAGGGGCGCGGGGGGGTGGGGGCATTGCCCCTGCCTTTTTCGGAAAAAATGCCCTTTTTGCCCTTTTTGTAAAGAAATATGCTCTATTTTGATTTTCTGAACCGATAAACGCTTGTGCTGCAGCCAAAAAATGGGCCTAGAGGCTAAATAAGGGGGTGGGGAAGGGACAGGAGAGGGGAGTAAAAGGATAAAATAGAGAGAAAGCTTAAAAAAGGGCAAAAATATTACTAACGAGCAAAAAAAAAAAGTCCCTCCCCAAAAAAACCTCAGCGTGCCCTTTTACAAAAGTTGCCCCTGCCCTATCGGCGGTCGTGCACGCTACTGACTAAAACCGGGGCTCTTTAATCCCTGGGGTTACTATGACCAAGAATTATGACCAATGACGTAAAATTATTCATGACAAATAACAAATTCGGAGAAAACAACAAATTAACATGGTTTAAAAAAAGGGTTTTACATGTGCAAACTGTGCTTGTTAGGGATTGTTTTGAATGGTGTTTTGATTTTTAATAATGTCGCAGAGGCTGTGTGTTAGAGTCGCAGTTAACTTCAGCTGGTGCTAATGGCCGCTAGCAATCAATCATCCTTGGCTGCTTGGAGACAAAACAGCAGCTTCTAATCGTGTAAAAAATTGTTGAAGTGCTAAATTAAATTATAATTTATTTACAACAGCGTATCATTGTGATAAACTGAAATATAGGATAAGAAGGGAAGCGGGGCCTATTAAGGGAGTATTAGGGCGCGTTTAGGCAAGGACAATTTTCTCGCTTACTAGCTTTTACTTGGTCAATACTAAATCTGCCGGCTGCTTCTCGCCTTTGCCCGAGAATGCGGCTTTCTAGTTGTCTATACGTAGTAACCATGGCAACAACGCGGTCGCAAATCTCTTCCTCGTGCCTCTCTACACGACGTGCGAAGCGTGCAACACGAATTTCTGACAACTAGAAAACAATTTTTATTGCAGTACAAGACGACGGACAGATTTCTGAATGCCGATATTCAATGTTTTGTCTTCGATTCAACAGCCCCGAAATGGACGCCATGTTGGATTTTGAATTCTCGCCGCGAGTAGCTGTTTATTTTACCGTCGATTGATGACTGCTAGAAGCTTTTTTTTTCAGCGAGACCAGCAAACTTTGGAAATAGCGTGAAATGGTAACAATGTTGTAGCAATGTTTAAAATGACTGTTGCACTTTGTTCTTTGTCCGTGTTGTTATTTGTAATACATTTAATTTGTTGTCTATTACCGCATTCATTTTGTAGAAACGGGGAAATTAATCGTAAATAAATAATGGCTGCCTAGCAAATAGCTTTCAGCGAGCGAGAAGGTCTCTTCACGTAAATGAGCCCTTATACCCTGTACACATCTTCGAAAATGGCTAAGGCTTGAACTCTACCGTGCTGACACCAAAAATGAAATTAAATAGCAAGTTAAATTTATTATATGTATTCATTATCAGGATGTGGGCCGTGATCTAAGTTCAAGCATCCTCCACCACCCAAACGTTGATCAATGTTACTCCCAAAGGCTAATTTGGGTGACTTTGATCACGTGGCGTAGACGTAAGTACTACATGAATTAGTACGTAATACGTACTAATAAGGGACCGTTCATTATTTATCAACGGGAGTGGGCTGGCGGACTGTCTACAAAAGAAATTATCAACCCCCTTTTTGGTTTTTTATTTTTTTTCCCCCCCCCCCCCCCCCCCAGAAAAAAACTGTATTACAATTTTCATTTTCATGAAATAAGTGGACGATACGTACTAAGCCTGCTTTAATACCTTGTGGAATTTGCTGCTCTGAATAAATTTATTAACATTCTACAACTTGCCGTGCATTTACTCTCTCGCAGTTTTTTCTTGACCCCCCCCCCCTGATAGCAACTTAAAAACTTTTTTTATCCCCCCTCCCTCTTCATATAAAAATTTTCATGCCCCCCCCTCATTTTGGCCAGCCCACCCCCGTTCATAAATAATGAACGGTCCCTAAGTAAGTATTTAATTTTCTTTAAATATTCTCCGTGATTTTCTTAATTTTCTCAATTTACCTAAACGTTTGGCTGTGCCCGGAAATGTTTAAGAAACCGTTTTACAGTTAATTGAAAACGTGTTTAGTGTTTGTGAAATTCCATTTCAACTTGCTCGTCCCGTAGCGTAAACGAATGCGGCTACGAATAGTATACACGGCCGGCCGGAAGCAAGCTAGATAGTGCGGCTATTATATTGTTAACTCATTCTTTAATAAATGGTTAACGCCGGAATACGACAAGACGAAAACAAAAAGAGAAGGGAAGGAAAAGAACGGAGGAAGGGTGACTATAAGTTATGAGTGAAACAAGTGACGGAAGTTCCAGTTTAACTCCCTACATCGAAAAATTCGCAAATGTGAAGCCACTTTACAACCCGCTATAGGACCAGACTAGGAAAATTCCAGCCCGCTAAAGATAAGGAACTGTGTTTTATAGCCCTCAGTTTGAAAAGGATACATTTTGCGGGGACTGCTATAGCTTAAAGGCCGGTTGCCACCAAATTATCATTGCCGCATCTAGGCCTATCGAGTTCTCTCTCGCAGGAAGCAAAGGAATGCACAAAGCAAAACTTTTAAACGCTACAACCAAGCCGAGTGACTCCTTAATTATTGAGTATAAATTTGGTACGCCCTCGTGCACCTGGTAACAAGCTATAAAGATTGACGAT
>JAHWFP010156945.1:1198-17398 GCA_023313725.1 Lithobius niger | reverse complement strand
TTTTTTTTTTAATTCTGTATTGACTCAACTCCACTACCGTGCAGATGTGTAATAAAGTGCCACGTCAATAAGAAATTAGTTTTCAACACTTTGCTACTACCTTTTGCCTACAGGCCGAACTATTCTCAACTTAGTCAGCTCTTTATAGGTTTTGGTTTGGTTTTAATTTTGTTGTAACTTGTTTTATTCAGTTAGTTTTGGTTTGTTGATATCACTCCTTTGAAGGGCCGAACCACTCTCAAATTGGTGCTTTGTTTATTTTGCTTTGTTTTACAGTTGGTTAATTTTTCGTGAATTGGAGCTGAATACAATTTCTTTACAACGTTGTTTAGATTTATCGTGATATACTGGTGTGTGTCTAGGCACGCACGTCAGTATACATGTTCTCATTGTCCGAACTTGGCCGTCCAATGAGAGGCAATACCGACAATACTAACAATGGTTATAACAATATTTTCGTACTTACACGCCCTCCCACGCCATCTCCGTTACGCTCCCCAGGCTCCAAACTATAAAAGGTACACAGTTCGTATTGTACTGCACCCATTCGTCCAATTTCATAGATGGAAGCCTTCCCGTTATTTCGGTAGCGATGACGGGATTCAACATGTGGATGAGCGGAGCTAGGTAGTAACGCATTTTCAACGTTATTGACGGTCAGATTTTGCATTTTAAGCAGATTAGATGGCATCCTACACGAGTTAATTTTTGTCAGGTGGGTCACTGCTCTCGATTTCAACACAATTTAAGCTTTTGTACCGCATTATTATTTTTCCCCAAGTACCTGAAATGTGCTCAACTATATGCTTCAGGGTATAAGACACTGACGCTGTGGCGTCGCGCTACAATGGTTTACAACCTCGACAATTGAATTGATCTGATGTTTGTTACCTAACTTGGCGCGACACACTAGCGTGTGTCTAGATCCTAGGATCACGGTAAGATATATATATATATTTTTTTGCGTAGCATAATGTGCGGCTCCATAAAAAAAAAGTTGAAAATAGCGAATAAATAGAATTTTTTTTCAAGGAATGTTATGCCTCCCCTCTCGACTCGACCTTGGGGGTCATTGGGTGCCTCCGCCTACCCCCCCCCCCCCTCCGTTATTAAGCCACAATAATAACTTTCGAATGTTAGTGCAGCTAGCCTACTACCATACTGCGAGGCAATGACGCCTAACTATTAACTTTGCTTGTGGCAGTAGTGTGTTCTAGCTTGATTCCGAAATGCCCCGTCGGCAAATAAAGGGAAATCGTCCAATCAGATAGCAACGAAAATATTGTTAACAGTAAGGATATTACGCCACAGATTTGTGACAGTGATTCAACTTCTGTGGTGTGTCTTAGTAATTTCACTCTTGGTTTCAGTGTCTACTTTAAAGAATCAGCCATAGCAGGGTTAACAGTGGGTCACTACGCTGCTTAGCATAGAGTACGGTACTTGCAGTGAAGATCTTGCCTGTACATTTTTCTTCTTCCGTATCTCTCGCAATTGGCAGCGATTATCATTATGATTTTTTGGTTGTTTTCGTCCCGTTATCTATCCTCCACAACTTTCCAATTTACACCACATGCTTAGTTTGGAAGTTATACCACACGCTATGGCTGTTTGCTGCAACGTCCATATCACGTGACTGGGCTAGTCCAATCAGACGGCCAAACAGCCGATGTTCTCGTTCGTCATTGGCTAACTCATGGTGACGTCACGGCAAACAGCCATTGCGCATGGTATAGTAATCATGAAAAAGGCCAGCATGTGTGATCAATTTATTCATTCCTTATGTGTCAATACTATATGTCTAGCTTTTTAAATGCTATTCCTTAGTCCTTACCATCTGTATACTACACTGCCGATTCCGGACTTTTGGACCAACCTGCACAAAGTGAAGTAGCGCCGCTTGTCAGGTGCTGCATCTTCACCTACGTGTTACACCACTTCGTGTGTGGGTGTCTCTCATTTCACGCTGGCTCAGGCCAAGCTAAGCAACATACCCCTCAGCCTATGGTATACATACATCCTTCTGTTGTTTCAGCTTGTGGTGTTTTAGTGTATTAATATCTCTAGTTTTATTAAATATAGACGGAACTGAATTTTATTAAACGAAATATCTATACAATGATTTTTATGTTGTGAATTCAGCGTTGAAACCTTAGGACCTTTAGAACTGCGGCTGGAGAATTCTTCTGTCCGAAACAATAATGCAGGTAATCCGTTAAGTTTAACAACCATAAGCTTTGGAGTAATATGTCCTAACAAGAAGAAGAAAAACAACAACACGATTTTTAATTTTTGAATTTACAGCGTAAATGTTGGTGGGAAGCCTTAGGGGTTCTACTTGATTCTTTAAAAATACTTTGGAATTTATAATTTACATCTCTCTTAAGCTAATTACAGAATATTTGTTCTAACACTTTGTAGAAGACTTAAAATAAATATTTTTACGGATCACTGCATCACTACAATTAATTATTTAATCAATTTTGAACCAAAAAATAAATGAAACTTTGAACTGTTTTGATGTCAAAACGAATGTGTCGTTTTCGTTTTTTCATAGGTTCATCAGACTTTAACAAATGCTTTAATAATGGTATGAAAATATGATTGTAGAAACAAACCAATTTTTATTACCAAACGATAAAATGACAAATTATTATACTTCTAAAAAAAAAAAAAGGCAGAATAAATACCCACGGTGTTAATTATCATTTAGGTAGATCTCCATACATTCAGTTCTACCGATCATTTAGTGCTTGTAATAGGTATCGTGGTGTCCATAGCTTGGCTTGTATTCGTCGTGTTTGTATCCTCCCTTGTAATCTACATCAGCATGGAATCCATAATGGTCAGCCTTGTATTTGACAATACGAGTTTTTCCATCAGGTTGTTCCAGAGAATAGCTGCCATACACGTTCTTGCCATCCTTGTATTCATCACGGGATTGGTAGTTGTAAGTCTTGGGATCATGGATTTCATATTTAAACTTGTAGTCGATATTCTGAAAAGCCATAAAATTCCAGGTTACTCTTATTAGTAGTTAACTTATTGTACAAGTTTATTTTAGGATGAAATTTAACCTTTTTTTTACATGAATTTCTATTGTAAGTATAGAATATATAAAATGTAAGGGCAGCATTTTTACATTTTGTTTATTTAGCGTTGTGCAGGTATAGTGAGAGAGTTAGGGTACTTTTTTCCCCGGCGATTTTTTATGGAACGAAAAAGCGCTAGTTTAAATATGGTTTGATGCTTACGTCATGATGATAGTCGTTGTGGTCATGATATCCATGTCCGTGATGATCTCCATGGTAACCATGGTGTTCCATGTGGTGTCCATGGTGGTAATCGTGTCCATCATGATGGTGACCATGTGAGTGGTGGTGATACATTGGATTGGCTGCAGTCACTGCCACAAAGACAGCCAGAAGAATAAACTAAACAAAAAAAAACTTTTATTAACCTAATGAATCTTCTTCAATTACAAAATCACTGCCAATAACAAGAAAAATTGGATTTTTGTATGTACATGTTTCGACTTTGTGGGTGGCAATTTAAAATTCCTAGACTTTATAGATTAGCTGCCACGTTTTCCCCCACCTCCACGCAAAAAATGCAGCATCCAATCTACAATGCAGTAGTCGTTAAATAAACACAAGAGTTCGTTAGAAAATGAAAACAAAATGTGCGACCGATAGTTATAAGTCTCCCAAGTTAAGTGAAAAAAATGTGATTCTCAAATTAAAAAACTTCCTTCTGACTGCATGTCAACAATCACCAACTTAAACGGGATTAAGAAAATAAAAAAATAATCTTTCAAATCTTCAGCTTGTTATTGATTCAATGTTTCCATTTTAACTCCAATGAATAACGCTGAATGACTTACAATTTCGCGTAGGATGTTATATTTGCACTGCAGATGCTGACTACATGTTCAGTTACTGTCAGTGAGCCAGTTTTGACCACTTATTAAATCTTAGATCATGAATGTCTAAGGCCCGTATTCTGAACGCTGACTAAAACTCGTACTTGACTTGAAATGACGTCACACCTATTTAGTGCCATTCACCACCAGAACCTCTTTTGGATACATTTGGAAGAAATCTGGTGGTAAATGGCACTTAATAGGGGTGACGTCATTTCAAGTCAAGTACGAGCTTTAGTCAGCGTTCAGAATACGGGCCTTACTTACCTGAATGACCATGATGAAGTGTACTGGTTGCTGGTCAGAGAACAAGTGATGGTTTGGAGGTAGTTTCCTTTCTATTTATAGATGGGTTTGCGTGTGGAAGTCTTTGCCACGCATCGTTACTTTTCTACACTTCTCTTTGTCCAATGAAAATGAAAGTCGCAGCTCGTCCTTTCGTCCTCTCTAGGTCAAAGAGTATCAAGAATAGAGTTATGCGTGGAACGAGTGGCAAATATGTGAGACAGTTTCACACTGGTGTCATCGTGACATTAAACCATGTGACCGTTTAATAAAGTAAGGAATAAATAAACAATGAAAAAAATCTTTCATTAAAAGTAGGAAGAATAAAATGGATAAGGGGACAGGGCCGGATTAAGGGGGATGCTTTGGGTGCTGAAGCACCGGCTCACAGATAGAAAATAAAGACCTCACGGTCATGGGAGAATTAAAATAAGGTATTATTTAAAAATAAAAATCTTATCTTTCTGAAAAGTTTTGAAAACAATTTCAATTTCTAAAAAAGTTATTGATTTCCCATTTTTTCACGATCGGGGTGGGGGGGAGGAGGGGAAAAGGGGAGCACAGTAAATGTCAAGCACCAGGTCTCTATGAGGCTTAATAAGGCACTGTAAGGAGAAGGTGTTAGTTGTCTTTCTAAATGACATTTAACTAATTCTTTATTTATAAGGATTATTTAAAAAAAACTTTCTTAATTCTCACAATCATCGGGTAGAAACGTCTACTGTTGTGGTGCAACAGCGCAAAGGGGATGCAATGACGGCAAACTTATACGAGGGCAAACAACATCGTACGAACAACATTGAGTCGTCCATTGTTGTTGCCTTGCTCTATCTTTGCTGCGGTCATAATGAGAACATAACCATGACGTGTTTACTTCCTTCTTGCCCTCAAAGTTTGTTCTGCGCTAGGATACATTGTTGATGGCGTACCAATAATGCAGCGTTATATCGCCCGTTTTGAGTTGCTATGGGTACGAACAAGCGGCTCCCGTAACGCAGTGACGTAATTGCTCTAAATTACAATGCAACACCGTAAGATAAATTAATACAGATACAGACCTATTTATCACTATTCTTGCCCATTTGGCTTTTCGTCCTGTTTAACGTCGGAACGTCGCCACGACTAGAGAAGCAATATTCATCGATTCATTACCGCGTCAAGCAACAGCAGGGAAGGATTAGGAACTGGATCCTTTAAAATTAGATTTGCACAAAAACGGGGCTTGGTACGAATAAAATAAGCAACATACGTGTCCATACTTTACATTATGAGTCATCTCAGAATACGGAGACGATCATTATTTTATTTAAAACTTGTTTTTTTTTTGTGTGTGTGCTGTTGTAAAGTTGCCATCTCTTGCTTGCTGACTTGACCGTAATTACCTAATGACTATAATTAGGGCTAATTACGTAGTTCTACTCGAAGGATGAAAGAAACATTTGCCAAGTTTGGAATGCCGGGTCTTTGGCTACATTTTCCACGTACGAGACACGTGCGTTCCTTTTCACCGAAAGTGTTTCCATATTTTGGCGGGAACGAGCCCTTATAATGAAGATGGTTTAGCGCGAAAGGCGGGCTTTCCCAACAAGCACGCAACAAGGACAGAACTCTACGCACGAACTGTCTTGTTGGACAATTTCTTGATTCATGTGCGGATTGTTAAATGTTTATTTTTGTAATTTACGTTATGTTTAAGGAGGAAGTAAAGAAGTTTGAATTTAACAATTCTGCAGTGAACCCTTGAAATTACACTGTACAGGCGTAGTGAATTCCTAATGATCTTACGGGAAAGTAAGGGAAAGTTAGCTCAGAGGCGCGTCTCTACCTGTGATTATGCTGCTAGTCTTATTCATTTTTTAAGCTTCCCGTTTTTTTTTTCAACCCTCCACAAATGATAAAGTTTATAATTTTAACACAGGCCAGATACCTTAATTAATTTTTCATTCGACCACGTAATATCGTTAGAGTCTAATGAAAGACGTTTACTAACTTTTTTTCTTTTAAAGCTGAAACGTTTGGGTGGGATGAGGGAAGATTCGCATTAAGCATTTGCCCCCGAAATCATGGCGCTGCCCCCCCCCCTAGGAAAAGCTAAGTTCCTTTTTTCAATGTCCCTCTGAAAAAAAAAATACCTCATAAAAATAAACACGAAAATAAATACCTAAAATAAAATACTGTAATAGCTCAGTTGTTACGTAGACATTAGATCCTATGGCGAAACTGAAAGCAAAACTTGTGAAAGTGAAATTTGGATTTCTAAACTGTAATATAATATCAAAAACAAAAAACTGGTAAGAAGCCGCCAAGTTCCGAATGGTTCAGCCCTTCAAAGGAGTGATATCAACACACCAAAAAATTCGCCAAGTTAATCACGCCGCTTAATAGTTCGAAGGTTCAATGAAAACTAGAACATTGCTACTTTCGGTAGCAATGTTCAAGTTTTCATTTAACGTCCACATTACTATTCGGTGCGATTTAGTTGGCGAATGTTTTGGTGTGTTGAGATCACTCCTTTGAAGGGGCTGTCCCCTTATCAGTTTTGGTTTTTGATATGATATCACTCCTTTTTAAAAATTGTGTATTAGACTCAACTCCACTACCGTGCAGATGTGTAATAAAGTCCACGTCAACCAGAAATTGGTTTTCAACAATTTGGTACTACCTTTGCCTAAAGGCCGAACCATTCTCAACTGAGTTACTGCTTTATAGGTTTTTGGTTTGGTTTTAATTTTGTTGTAATTTATTTTATTTAGTTAGTTTTGGTGTGTTGATATCACTCCTTTGAAGGGCCGAACCACTCTCAACTTGGTGGCCTCTTTACCAGTTTTTGGCTTTGTTTATTTTTCTTTGTTTTGACAGTTTGTTTATTTTTCGTGAATTGGACGTGAATACAATTTCTTTGGCAGCGTTGGCTAGATTTGTCGTGATACACTAGGGTGTGTCTAGGCATGCACGTGGGGGGGGGGGGGAGTTGTGTGTAGTGGCATTTACGAGTAAGCACCAGATAACCGGCACGCTTCGGGCCCGGGGGAGGCCCGGGGTGCCTCGCTCCCCCGGGGGGGGGGGGGGGCGGGAGATAGTGGACACGTGGTGTTTTGGTGTGGCGCTGAATGGGGTTTGTGATGTGGTTGCTGCTAGATAGAGGTTGAGAAGCCAGCCATGGAATTTCGTTAGTAAGTTAGCTCGTAAAGTAGAGCAGAGCTTAAGGGTTAAGCCCATGTAGAGCTCTCGTATGAATAAATCGAATCAAATTAGTATACACGTTGTCATTGTCCGAACTTTGGCGGTCCAATGAGAGACGATGTCGACAACACTAACAATGGTCATAACAATTTTTTTGTACTTAAGCGCCCTCCAACGCCACCCCCGTTACACACCTGACTCAGGCTCCATACCATACGCAGTTCGTATTGCACTGCACCCATTCGTCCAATTTCATAGCTGGAAGCCTTCCTGTTATCTCGGTATTGATGAATAATCACCCTATGGGATTTAACATGAGGATGAGCAGACTAGCTAGCTAGCTAGTAACTAGTAATAACACGTTTGCAACGTTATTGAGGGTCAGATTTTGTATTGAAAGCAGCCTAGCTGGCATACCTACATGACTTAATTTTTTTCAGGTGGGTCATTGCTCTCGATTTCAACACAATTTTAGCTTTTGTACCGCATTATTATTTTAATCCAAGTACCTGAAATGTGCCCAACTCTGCTCCAGGATACAAGACACTTGACGCTATGGCGTCGCGGTACAATGGTTTACAAGCTCGACAATTGAATTGGTGTGATATTTGTTGCCTAACTTGGCGCGACACACTAACGTGTGTCTAGATCATATCAGAAACCAAAACTGGCAAAAGGGACAGCCAAGTTCTGAATGGTTCGGCCTTCAAAGGAGTGATATCAACACACCAAAACATTCGCCAACTTAATCGCACCAACTAACAGTTCGAAGATTTAGTGAAAATAGACCATCAAGATTTCATTTAACGTCCAAAGTATTGTTCGGTGCGATTAACTTGGCAAATATGTTTTGGTGTGTTGATAACACTCCTTTGAAGGGCCGAACCATTCGGAACTTGGCTGTCCCTTTTCCCAGTTTTGGTTTTTGATATCACTCCTAGGGTGTGTCTATATAATAATAATAATTTAACCACAAGAGTGGTTGGAAGCTAGAAGGGTTTAGGAGCTGCTGAAGAAGAAGCTTTTCCTGCAATCCAGCCCTGCAGGCTGAACAGCCAATTTGTGCGAATGACCTCTAATGGTAGAGCAGGGGCAGGGGTTGAAGAATGGCAGATCAATCAAAAGAAGATCGAATAACCATCCGAGCTGATAGCGTGATTTGGTTTTAAACTCCTCATTGTGCTTCGTACCAATGCCGGAAGAGATGCCGGAAAAGAGACGCGATTGCAACAGAAATCGGAAATTGCGGTCTTTGAGCTGTCCAGATGGATGATACCATTATCGGTGATACAGTTGGAAACAAAAAAAGTTGTTAAGTAACTTTGCTTTGGATGAATCGTCAGTAATAAAACTGTCGTTTGACTTAAATGGTGGCAGGGTACGTGATGTTCCTGTACTTTTTCGATAGTCTGAATAAGGCAGCAAGGTTACCCTGTCGTATAGTTTGTTCCTTTCTGGAGCACTGCCAGTTCTTTACAAGACCTGAGTATACCTTGCGACATTATACCGCTACTAGTCTTATTTTCAACAGTGGAGGCTCCCTTATAGCGTTGCCATAATTTAAGTTTCTTGTTACCAATTTTTTGGATATCTCTAGGGAGGTGATTGCGTGATGGTTTTATGGGTTTAGGAATGCTTGTATAATTCCGCTGGTTCTAGCTAGTTCCCATGAAATTACACATCTCGCAGCATTACGTATCCAGGACATTTTACATCCCTGTGCATCCCAGGACAGTACTGTCTAAATCAACAGATAGCTTGCAGAGCTTGATCAAATTTGTGCCAGTTTAACTGGCTCCCATGAAAATATGCAGTGCCTTTTAGAGTTACAGTTCAGAGAATTATGTAGTAATTTACCGCTAATCTTTCACAACGAAGACACCTTCAATGTCTTGCGAATTTTCAATGGCAAACTGCCATCTTCCTCAGGCAACTTCGACAAAGTTTCGGCTTCTTTACACCTACATCGTCTGCTACTGTTTTGTAACCGCTGACGTCGTCTTTTACGAATTTGTAACTGCCGCTTCTCGCAGCCTCCCGTATTTCGTGGGAATTGCGCCCACCAGCTCACCACTGCTTCCACTGTCGGCCGAGCTGTTGTTTCAGGTCCCTCCCAATGATGTTTTCAATCCGGGTAAATGCAGGCCCTTGAATGTTCATCAATGATGCACCTCCAATTTCATGCAATCGTATGGCTATTGATTCTAAGCATCTCAGATGCCTGTCATTCTTAGAATTCGAAGTCACTAGCGTCTCAGCTTTCTCCCATCCAATACTATGCTTTGACTCCATGCAGTGAGCTGCGATGCCATTGTCTTCCTTCCCGTTTCTTACATTGGCCATGTGTTGCCCCATTCTTGTCCTGACTCCTTTCCTTGTCTCTCCTATATATACAGCATCACAGTCTCTGCATGGTATCTTGTAGACGCCTTCATGAACATTCTTCACTCCTCTTATCGTTTCTTCATCCTTCAGTTTTTGTGTCTTCTTTAGCATTCTTCCTTCATTCTCTCCTTTCTTCCTTGTCCTTCCTTTTGTCAGTTTTTTTTTTATGTTATCCGTGTTTTTAAGGTACGTATAGTGAAGCCACACTTGTCCAACATTTGCTTTATTGGTTCACTAATCCCTTCAAGATGCGTGAGTACCACTTTTGGCCTTTTTCTTCTTCTTCCTTCTGTGTTTCTCTCTTATTCTTTTTCTCACTAACCACTATCTTTCGCATTTCATTCAAAAGTGGGCCGTCTGGGTATCCTAATTTTAAAAACCGTTTTTTCGTCTCTTCCATGTGGCAATCTTCTGTCACTTTGTCACTCGAATTCCTTACAACCCTTCTGAACTCATTCTTCACAACCGCCTTCAATTGTGCCTTCGGGTGCCCCGATCTATAATCAATCCCTATTTCTGTCGACATTGGCTTCCTATACGGTTCGTATTCAATTCTTCCTTCGTCACTCCTCTTCAACATCACGTCCAAAAATGCCAGCTTCCCGTCCTTTTCTTCTTCCAGTGTGAACTCGATTCCTTCTGTGTCCAGGTATTAATCCTCTGCAAAAGTCTTTTTAAGTCCCTCCTCTTCATCACCGCAAACACATCATCGACGAACTGCTTCCAAATTTTCACACTCAATCCTGAGTTTAAAACCATTTCATCCAGATGTTGCGTAACAAGTTCAGCCATTAATGGCGAATTAGAGTAGCCCATCGGAGTAGCCCATTAGAGTAGCTCTCCTCTAGTTTGCCAATATATGTTTCCTCAAATTCAACATAGATGTGAGACAGCAAAACCTTCAGCAACGCACGATTTTTCTTAAAATCTTTCCTTGGGGCCTCCGACCTCCGTCTCGACATGGCCAACATTTCCAGAATCAGTCTATGTGACAGGCTAGGAAATAGGCCTACCACATCAAACGACACAAGGATTTCATCCTCATCTAGTCTCACGTCCCGCACCTCTTCAAGTAAATCTTCTGCCTTTTTCAACCTACTGTCACCTCGCACATACTTCTGTAGTCGCTTTGTCCCCTCCCAATCTAACTCCTGGGACATCCCTCCTTTTATAACGTTATAACTCTCAATGGGGCTCCTTTGTGGGTCTTTATTTGGGCGAAAACCGAAGGCAGTTTTTGGGGCATCTTCAGCAGCAGTTTTTGCATCTCCTCTTTAGACAGGTGGCCTTCCTTCATAAGCCTTTCAATTTCAAGTTTATAATAGGCCCATTTCCCTGATCCCCTTCTTTCTTCTCATACATTCCTGATTCTTTCAATTCCTTCTTAATTCTCTCATCATGATCTTCCTTATCTAACACTACTTTGTCGGCCCTGCACACCACAATTTCACTAGCCATTCTCATCCTCCTAATCACTTCAGCTTGCCCTACCCTAATATTGGGTTTGATTTTTGGCGGTTTCTTTCACCAACAGTTGTTGAATCTGGAGTCTCAATCACTTTTGCAGTGCCTTTTGTATCCCAGGACAGCATATCTGAATAAAAAAAATTACTTACTTATTGAAAGTAAGTATTCAATATTTTTCATAACCTTAGATCACACACGAAAGTGATGTATATCATTAACACTTAAATTATACTAATTTGATTCCTTTTGCACCGCCAGGTCTGTTGTGTAAAAAAGCCGTTTTGTTAGGTGCGACCAGTTTCGTTGCCCGAATTTGAGCATGCAGGGTCGATAGTTTCACTGTGGAATAGTTTTTAACACAATAGGTTGAAGAGAGCAACTGCTTTTACTATACGTAGTCCTTGTATCCTAGGGCATCTCAGGAGACAGCACGGTCTGAATTATTTCCTTTTTTTGACTAGTTCACCGCCAGTGCTGTTTGCAGAAAAGCCGCGTAGAAAATCATAGAAAGTCGTGTTGTCAGGTGAGATCAGTTTCCTTGGCCGAATTTCAAAAGGCAAGTAGTGTAGGGTACTGTTTTAGAGCATTAATATGGAGTTGTAGTACGGATCCTAACAGAAACAATGCTAAACTTGGGTACACAAACCTCTTCCGTAACTAATTCAATGCTATTTGAGATTTCAGTCTGTAACAGTTACAATGCAATTCGTGTTTAAAGATTTCAAATTTTCTCCGTAACAGATTTCAATGCTGAGGGGGAAGCCTAGCATGCCGTTGTTGTGTGCAGATTAGTATTGAGCTAACGCTCGCCAATGTTGAGCGCGGCGTAACAGATTTTCAATGCTGTGTGAGCTAACATGATGAGTTGTGCGCGCGATAGCATTGAGGGCGTAGGCAAGAGTTCTGCACGCGACGAGTTGAGTGTGTTGGAGGAGGGGAAAGAGAAGCATGGAGCGTGCGCTTGACTATAGTTTTAAAGATATTTTGTTGCGTTCAACTGTTGTCAAACAAAATTGTCTATAAGGAAAGACAATTTGTTGATAACTATAACGCTTTTTAATATAGATTCTATTATTAAAAATGAATCAGAGACGAGCCAAATGATTAAAAAATATATATTACGAGTAAAAACTAACTTACAGTCTAACTTAAAATTATGGAAGAGAGAAAATGGAAGAATTTTAATAAACAAAAGATAAAGGTAGGACTTTTTTATCAACGAAGCTAAAGGGTAGTTAAAAAAAAAAAAAAGAGAGGATGGGGGCAGATAGCCTAAGTCCTTCAAATTGCGTTTAGATTCATTAAAGCTATATCGTTGGGCCCGTCACGATGAATGTTGTTTAAAGGATTGTTTTACAATTCTTTAAAAATACCTTCGGCAATGGCATTGCAATGCTCAGCATCATGATGATTCCACCCACGAATATGATGTAGCAACCCAATTTCACATTCTAGGCTGTGAAGATAAGTATGTTGCATTAATAACATACTGATGAACCAGGCGCGGCGCATTCGTACGGTACCTAGTATTAGTTCTTGTAGCCTAGTTTCCGTCATCCCGTTCGGAAAGACGGGATTTTTAAAAACTTCCTCCGTTCTCACTGATGAAAGTACGTTTCTAATAGGTCTTTCCGCTGCTGGGACATCACCATTTTCATTCAGGTTGTCTGGCGGAGGGTAGCAACCAACAATCTCGTAGTATTGTTCAAACAACTGTTGTTGACGTTGAGCTCCGAGCGCTGAGCGCAATTGTAGAGCGTGATGTTGTTTGAGCCATTTCCGCTTCTTAGTTTTGACAATCGACTGCCATTTGTTTCTCTTACCTTTACGAGAATGCTTCTTCCATTTTCGCGATGTTATAATCCCAGTACTAGTGCTGGGTACGGCTTCAGCTTGTGCTGAAATCGATGGGTTAGGGCTACTTTTTGTCAAATCCGGGGTGGGTAGGCCTACTTCCGTACCAGTTTGTGATACATCATTCGAATCTACTTCCCCATTGGACTCGTTGCTCTCTTCCGACGAAATCGATGGGCCAAGGCTGGCTATATCACCAATTTCCGAAGTTGTATCTGACTCACCCCTTCCTCTCGACGGCGGACTAAGGCTGGCAACGCTATCAATTTGGTCGTTTCCAGAATTCGACTCCACGTCCGAACCGAGCTCGCTTGGCGACGCAGGGCTGTAATCCATGCCACTTAGTTGAAAATAAACGGACTGAATAGATTTTTCCTTTTTTCCACTGGGAACGTAGGCTAAATAATAATAAAAAACAAAAAGAATATTCATAGGATACGCCTCTTTCTAGCCTTAAGGATATGAGCGGCTTCCTTTTTACTTGTCCTAATTTATCTAGAAAAGTTTGCGAATGGGCGAGTGTATTATTTTTTGCTCATTAGTTTTGTGTGTGTGTGTGTGTGTGTGTGTGTGTGTGTGGGTGTAACGTTTTTCCCCCTTACCCCATGAGCGAAGTAAAGTTATCTTTTAGGTGTGTCGTATTACGTGCTTAGCATTTTCTCATCCTACAAACTTTCCTTTTTTTTCCTCCATCGCAATGCTGGCACGTTTTATCAAGCCCCTCACCTCCCAGTTTTTAAGTATATATGCAAAAAATGTTCCCACCCAAAAAAATTAGCGTAGATGGAGGCCTGTAGTTTTTTCTTTTAGCCAAGATGCTATATAATTAACCAACACGGACACGGTCGTTTTTCACGACGGTTTGGCAGGACGGACCTCTAAGCCCCTCAGGCGTTCTTTTCTGATACTCGAGTCAATTGCACACTCATCCTCTCCTTCTCCTTTAAACGTATTCAACTCCACCTACACCCACGAAATTAATATTACATAATTACACCGCTGATATTTTATACATGTCGTGGGACAGAAAAAAATAAGCCGCCGCTTTTTAGTATATACTAACTTCTCGAATCCACCTGCACCCAGCAAATTAACATCGCAATGTTACATAAATATAAGGTTGAGGCAAAGCTTATATTTTATGACTGTCATAGATTACAAAAAAAAATAAGGCGCCGCTTCTTAGCATGCAAGGTTGTTCTCAAACCCACCTGCACAACTGTAATTAGCATTAGAATGTTGTATAATTTCGTGGGAACCACTCAGCCTCCGAAGGCAAAGCATGCATTTTATGCATGACAGGCTACATAAAAAAAATAACGCGTCGCTTTTTAGCATGCATTAGCCTCAGGCTATCACGCTCTGTTGCCTGATTGGTTAGCTACGTACAGAAAATAAGTATTAGCTTTAGGGCTAATAAGCCTCCATATTAGGCAATGAATTCTGTCCTGTTCATTTCATTGGTCAGTAGGCACATTTTTGCGTACGGGCCGTCCATATAAATACCACCCAACATTCGACGTGCCGCAACCTCAGTTCATTTTCGCTCGAGACAACGAACCAGCTCATCTGAATGTAAGTACCGAGTCATTTTTAATAGTAGGCATTCTTAATTTTAAAATTTATAAAGTTTAATATTTTTTTATTCAGACCTAGTACGTTAGCGATGTATTCTAAAATAAGTACGGCTGTTTTTCCCCGTTTCTTGCTATATTTTAAAATAAGCAAGTCTGTAGAGCCCTCGTTTTTCCTTTTCTCACAATAATTAAGAGATTTTTTAGCATGTAATGTTAAATGAACGTGAAGTATTAGGCCTTAGCACTCGCAATGTTATTGAAGTTTTTAACTTTTTCCCTCTTTTTAATAGAAAATATCACCTCTTACCAAACTCAATGGCAGACGTAAAGCAGCTAATGACGAGCCTAAACCCAAAGGTTGATGTAAAACAACGCATTATTTATTTAGGCAATGACGTGTTCGCTCAGGCTTCATCATTCATGAATAAGCCATATATTCACGTCCGGAAAATGATCGTACCATCTAGCGACTTAAGTCCATCGAAAATAGGCATTACTTTCGATACAATTGCTTGGGAATCCTTTATTCAGCAAAGAGATGAGTTGAATGCCATTTTCTTAAACAAAGAAAGTAATAATGCGTTCACAAAGTCGTGGTCGTTTGGAAAACGACCTAATCTTATTTTGAATTGTCACTCAAATTTTTACAAAACCACGGCGATTTTTTGCCGCGATGATGGTAGAAATATAGTGCTTGATCAGGCCCAACTTGCTGGTTTGTTAAACTATCAACATTCTATTACGGAGAGTCTTAACGAAATTGTTGCCAAACTCAACACTTCCCAAGTTTAAAATGCATTTATTTTCTCTCTCTCTTTTCAGCTCAGGTCTGAATACGTTACGTGTAACACCTGACGCAACTGGCATAAAAATCGTTATAGGCAAGCCGTCCAAAAATGTAACGATTACTCAACAGGAATGGATGTCACTTATAAATAAAATATACCATCGCGAGGCCGGACAGCAACTAGATTTGAAGGCTGGGGAGTTGCATTGTAAATTAGTGAGCGAAGATATTATTTCTTTGAGGGCTAGAGACAATGCAATTGTTCTCACTGAATTGGATTTTCTACACTTCTATTATTTACTGCCGGCAGTAAGCGATACAATCGCCGCTCTCCACCGCATAATAATGAACACAATGAGTGGTGTTTCTGACTCTGATACGAAGTCAACGCACGTCCATTCTCCCACCTTCTCTACCGCCCCAGTTACTTCACAAAAGCGGAAGGAAGCCTTTACATCGAAACAAACAAAAAAAATTAAGTTTTGCGCAGAATTCCCTCCACTGAGTGCCATTGAAACGGTGGAAGGAAATAAAATCGAGAAAAAAAGTACAAAATACCAACAGGACCAAGAAGCGGCACATTCTACCAGTGGCAACAACCTTCTTAACAGACGTAAGCATTAAATCACCACTCACGAAAGTGTTTTATAGTCTAGAGTGCAAAACAGTTATAATTTTTCTTCCCTTTTTCTATTTTTTCCTTTCTCAGCAGCCTTCTCGTCACCGCATCAACAATGGGG